>WEIT01019406.1:70903-113933 GCA_013389985.1 Dryoscopus gambensis | reverse complement strand
CCGCCTGGCCGAGTTGGCGCCGCTCGCCGCCCGCATCCACAACGGGCGGCTGAAGGTGCAGCGCCTGTGCTCAGGTACCGCTTGGGGGCCGCGGGGGCGGGAACGGCCCTCAGGAACCGCCCGGGCAGCGGGAACGCGCCACCTCCGCGCTTAACGGGGCCGTGCGAATTCCCGGCTTTGGTGTTTTAGTGAGGGCACTGCACGGCGCTGAAAACTCTCTCGCTGTGTGTGCTGGCAGTGGCAGCCTAAATCAGGGAATCGTGGAATAGTTTGAACTGGGAGGGACCTGAAAGCTCCTGCAGTTCCACCCTCTGCCGTGGGCAGGGACACCTTCCACTATCCCAGGTTGCTCCAAGCCCCGTCCAGCCTGGCCTTGGACACTTCCAGGGATCCAGGAGCCAGCCACAACTTCTCTGGGCAACCTGTGCCAGGGCCTCCCCACCCTCCCAGGGAAGAATTTCTCCTCAGAATCTCATCTAAATCTGCCTTCTGGCAGTTTGAAGCCTTTCCCCCTTGTCCGAAGTCCTCCTTCGGGGCGCTGTTGAGTGCTCCCTTATGACCAGCAGTGCCCCAACGTGTGTGTGAGGTTATATTGGCCACCACGTGCATCCCCTGACATGCAGTGGAGTCAGTGACGTGTCTGAATTAGTGCTGAGTTCACTTCTGAGGCAGCTTTAAAACTTTCCTGCCCCACCGTGGGGCTGTCAGAGCAGAGATTCCCGTCAGGTGAGCCTGACCTGGGGGTGCAGCCCACCCACATCTGCTGTGCACCAGCCACAGTCTTTGTGGGGTGTCTGGGGCCATACTGAGGCTGCTCTGAAATTTAAAAAATCTGACTAGGGAAATACCAAAAAGAAAAGATTTATGGCCACTAAGTACCATGTGGGTTTGCATTCCTGCACATGTCATTTGTCATGTTGTTTTACGGGTATGTGAAATGCATAAATTTCAACATTATTACAGCATCCGTGTCTATATATGTGTGTTTGTATCCCTCATTATTTATTCCCTGTACTTACCTGTTGAAAAACTGAAAGCTAGGGGCAAGGTTTACCTGCCTGTACATCGTGTGAAAGGCTTTTGTAAATGGACTATAGTAACAGAGATTTTTAATCTTGTTCTCGAAACGCTCTAAAGAGATGGAGGAGCTAGCAGAGCACGGTATTTCGTTACCTTACAATATGCAAGGACTGACAGATGAGCAGATTGAAGAGCTGAAGTTAAAGGATGAGTGGGCAGAGAAGTGTGTCCCAAGTGGTGGAAGCATCTTCAGGAAGGATGAAATGGGGCGAAGAAATGGATTTGGTAAGTCAAATGTAAATGCTTGTTTCTTTCCTTTCAGACACAGACAATCCATAATACAACAGGGAACAACAAATCCCTAATTCGGAATGGGATAGCCAAACTATAAGTTGTACGCATGGGAATTCTGTCTTGCGTTAGAATCCGGGGTAATGCTGATTTACAAACCTAAAGAGCAGTATCTTTCTTCAGCACATGAACAATCACCAGGAGCAAGTTTGACTGTTCCAGTTTAGTTTACTCTCCCTATTTGTAAATACACACTTGAGAACTGGTTTTCTCTGGGGACTCTAAGATACATTAACAGGTTGTTCTTCTAATATTTCTCCTTTTTTCTCATTGACTGGGGCTCAGATTCACTGAGCATGTGTTTGTAAGTGGGAGAATAGCCTTGTGATATTGACAAAGTTAGATTATTGAACAATGTGTTCAAGTACCAAGTACCGTCAAATGATGCACTTAAATGAGACATAAGGTGGGAATGAGTATGCTTTAGTGTATTTTTGTTTTCGAGGACAGGTTTGTTATAGCAATTAAAATAGATAACTGTGATATGATACGTACAGTGTATTTGCAAAACTGTCTTTAGTGTTAGATTGAGATTTTAATTAGAAAAGAACAGACAACTGCAAGCTGTTATGCCCAGTTAAAGCATGTCTGCCAGTACAGCCCACAACAGTCCAGCAGGGAAGGAGCCTTGGTTTATATTGTGGAGGGTATGAGATTATGGTTGTTGCTTTCTACTGAATACTCTTGTCCCAAATGAAGTTCCAGGTCATAGAATCATGGAATCACATAATGGTTTGGGTTTGAAAGGACCTTAAAGCTCATCCAGTTCCACTCCCCTGCCACGGGCAAGGACACCTTCCACTAGACCACATTGCTCCGAGCCCCATCCAGCCTGGCCTTGGACACTTCCAGGGATGGGGCAAATACTGGTCACATGTCTTTGGGGAAAAGTAAGTTTGCTTGTCCCATGAAAAATACTGCTTGTTTCTTAAGTTAATAAGAAATACAGGAATGAACTATCCAAGTGGTAAATAGACTGCAGCTTAGTGGTGTTTCTCCTGCTTTTTGATTTAATACTGTTTCCTTTGCTCACAGTGGAGTCTGGACGGGTTGTGTGCTTGGTTTCTTTACATTGAGTGTAGACTATGAAATATGTCTCTTACTTTTAGCTCCAAATGAAAAAATGCAGCAAGTTATAAAGAAGACAATAGAGGAAGCCAAGGCATTAATCTCTAAGGTAAGTTTCCTCAAGTGGTGTGTGGGGCTTTCCTAATAAGTTCTGTGGAGTTAGGCATCTTAAATAAAACCAGACTTTTCAGTGCAAGGGTTGACAGTTGTTGAGAAATGGCATAAAGTGATGTGAATAGTGTAATAAAACCTGACATTTTGGTTAATGATTTTCTTCAAGGCTTTTGGCAAGTGGTTCAACAGGTTAAGGAATCAGATACTAAACTCCAAGGGAATGCTGGCAGCTGAGCCCATGTGGAACTGTTAAAGCACATTCAGTTTTATCCACGCAATTTGCTATTGATGTGTTCTTTGGGTGAATGCTTGTCATGCTTTCTGGTGAAAAATTAACTGTATTCTGTGCTGTTCTTGGAGTTAATGAAGTCTTTTGACTTTTATGTGTAATTAATTTAAAAATGTGTTCTAATCTTAGGTTATCACGGATGGTTTGGTTTGGAAGGGATTTGAAAGCTCATCCAGTCCCACCCCACTGCCATGGGCAGGGACACCTTCCACTAGACCAAGCTGCTCAGAGCTCAATCCAGCCTGGCCTTGAACGCTTCCAGGGATGGAGCAGGGATTAGGCCTTGGTTTGACAAGTACTTGGGCTCATGCTTGGACACTGCTGAGTGTGTGTGTTCAAAGACAAGCACAAGGTTTGCCCTGATGGGATGGTGCTCTCAGGCATTGAAATTCACATTACCAGATCTGTAGGTGCTCTGTGTTGTGTTTCAGCTTCTGTATGACTTTGAAACACAAATTAAGTAATATTTATGTGAAGTGGAGGATAGTTTGGGAAGTGGTTTCTTTGGTTTACCACTTTATAAGGACAAAAGAAGTGTGCCTGTGTATTTGAGGTTGTACTGGCCAGTTAACCAGATCAAGAAGGTCCACAAGGAGGCAACATTCCCCTACCTTAGTACTTAAGAACCTGTTACATATGTACAGAAGAACTTTATTTCTTTTCTTCCAGATGTGTCACATTTCTTCTTTATCCCTGCAGTAGGGTTTAGAATGATCTCAAGTACTTGGTCTTACAGATCTCTTCATGAGCTGTGCAATTTGCCAAGCTTTACACTTCTGCTCACATATGCTCTATTTTTTTCTCAAGTTTTAAGCCCCTTCTCTATCCCTCACTTGAATTCTGCTGGCTTGAATCATGTTCATGAATCACAAGTGCTTGGAGCCAAAGCATCCCTGTCTGATATCTGTGGTCATATGTGTCCTGGTTTGAGTCCTGTGTTCCACAGGCAGTTGTCTTCTGCACAATTTAGTCAAGATCTCCTTTTTTTTTGTTTCCTCCCCCACCCCATGTAAGCAGACTAAACAGAGGGGCCAAAGGCAAGAGATGTCCTCCCAAGTCAGTATTCCGGGGAGGAAATTTGCACTCCTAATATCTTTGTGCAGCCTGTTAGCTCTGCTCAGATATCCCATCGCTGAACCTTTGAACTGGGCACAAAGCAAAGTCTTTCTGCAGGTTTGTTTGTATTGCCAATGATCCCTGTCTGTATTTCAGAAACAAGTTCAGGCCAATGTGTGTGTTAATATGGAGACGGTGAAAGATGCATTGGAGCAGCTCCGAGGGGCTGTGATGATTGTATATCCAATGGGATTGCCTCCACATGATCCAATTAGGATGGAGTTTGAAGATAAAGAAGACTTGTCAGGAACTCATGTATGCAGTAATGTATTCCCACTATATGTAGTCCCTGGGTTAAACATGGGCTATGCCATTCTTCATCTTGTCAGTGAAGGTTTTTTTAACCTCCAATATGGAGAATTTGTTGCCCAAAGTGTTTATATTAGATCAAGACTGAATGGAATATAAGTAAAAATGCCATAGATGAATATGAGGAGAAATATGTAGAAGTAGAGTGTAAAATTACACTTCATGTTAGGAATTCCAGAAAGACTTTTTTCCCAGAAAAAAAAAGTCTGGTTTTTTTAGGAAAAAAAGCAAGAAACAACACTCCTTAACTCTTCATCTTGTTTATTTTGTCACAGGCTGGAATTGAAGTTATAAAACAATCGGAAGCACAGCTGTGGTGGGCAGGAAAGCAATTGGAAGAAACAAAGTTGCTCTCTGACTATGTAGGCAAAAATGAGAAAACAACCATCATTGTCAAGATCCAGAAAGTGAGTATTGCTGGGAGATTTTTCTACAAGCTCCTCACCCTTGATTGTCTGTTCTCTGTGGAAGAGAACTATCCCTAGGAGTATAAAATGGATTAGATTAGTTCTAGTTTGAGCATCTTAAAACTGTACATCTATTTTAAGGTTTGAATGGGTTATACTCCTGAGTTTTTCTTCAGTAATCCCGTAGCCCGTCAGTTATGTACTGTAGCTGCTATTTCTTGCTGCATAGTATTTTTGTGAAGTACAACAGGTATTTAAAGAATAGATGAAATACAAACTGAAAAGTTTTATGGCAAATCTTGCCACCTGCAGGTTCTGCAGTGCATCCCTGAGAGGTATGTCAGGTGATTTATGTGTTTGTCGCTTAGAAGACCAGAATTGCTTTCTCTTTCCTCTCAGGGTCACTGGAAAATGGTGTGGCATCTCAATAGCCACGGAAGTCTAGGCTCCCAGGAATGTTATCTGTTTAATTAGTTGAAGGACCTGTTCAAAGAGTGCAGTGCAGTACAGGGGGTTCTCTCGGCTTAAACTGCCTCAGAACCTGTTTGTTCTCGAGAGCATCTGCTATCTCCATGCAAGATGCTATGTTTGCAGTTGCTGACAGCAGGTGTTTTCTGCTTTGTCCGTCATTTTTTCCAGGAGCACAGTTGCCTGGATAAGCAATTTCCTTTTATATGTAGTGGTTTGTAACTCCCTTATTTCCCTGCCTCACTGAGTCCTATGCCATCCTGTATCTGTGTTAGCAGGGGAGCTAAAGATATGCACCCATTCTGAGATAGCTAGAGTGACCTTAAAACAGATGTATTATGTCTTTTAGAGTGGAAATTTAAGTAAAATAGACTCAATCCTGTTTGCATCTTTCATTGATGTCTACAAAATTGACCGTGTGATTCAGATATAGAGATGAAAAGGTAAACCTCACTTGAAAAAATAACCCTTACTTCCCTGTGAGGGTAGTGAGGCCCTGGCACAGGGTGCCCAGAGCAGCTGTGGCTGCCCCTGGATCCCTGGCAGTGCCCAAGGCCAGGCTGGACAGGTCTTGGAGCAACCTGGTCTAGTGGAAGGTGTCCCTGCCCATGGCAGGGGGGTAGAATTAAATGATCTTCAAGATCCCTTCCAACCCAAACCATTCTGGGATTCTATGAATGCAGAAGCAGTTTCTCAGCATTTATTTTCGTGTCCTGAGGGACCTTATTAAATTTGAGCAACCCAGTTGTCTGTAGAAAGGTTTTTGATGTCTTTGTGTAGCAGCTTCTCCCTTGTATCACAAATGCCATCGACAACATTTACAATTTCTCTTCCAGAAAGGACAAGGAGCTCCGGCGCGGGAGCCTGTGATCAGTCATGAAGAGCAAAAAGAGATGATGCTGTACTACTACAGGAAGCAGGAGGAGCTGAAGGTAAGTGTTCTTTTGGTGCCCGAGAGCTGAGCGGCTCTGACAGAGTTCAGGCTGCGTCCCTCACCGCCTCCCTCCCCTCTCTGCCACAGAAACTGGAGGAGGAGGATGACGACTCATTTCTAAATGCTGAGTGGGCAGACAACCATGCTCTGAAAAGGCAATTTCATGGTGTAAAAGACATCAAATGGGGTCCAAGATGAAGCTCTGCAAACCCCTTCTTAAGCTGCTCAGTTGATGCTCTTGTTTGCAGTAAGGAGTTGTGTTATGTGTGGTAGATTGTTCTGACAGCAGCTGAAATTTTCACTTCTGCGGCCTTAGGTGTTCAATAAATGTTCATATTTCCCTGTGACTGCAGCAGCACTTTTCTCTGCAAAGAATTGAACCAATTCTCTTGAAGTTTGGTATTCTATTAGAAACTTGTAATTTGGATATGGAAATGTCAATCTATTTAATAGATAACAGATCTAGTAAATATGCACTGGAATGTTTGATGTTGTTCAGAGTGGTCTTTATACTCTCTTCTCATTCTTACTATTAGAAATAAGTTTCCCCCAACTAATCCAGGGAGAATAAAGGAGTTTTTTATGTGCTTGTTCACATTTCAACGTAGCTATTTCCAAACTGTAGTTTTGGAATGAGGTAACCTCTTAATAACTGTTTAAAGGAAGTGTTTTTATATAAACACAAGTAACATCCTTGTGGAATGCTTCATTTTCATTCTTTGGGTTTAGTTTTTATTGCTGGGATATAGAGGTTGGCAGAAATTTGTATACAAAAGTAAGCATAATTTTCAGGTAGATTGAATAAATAAATCCAAGTTTAATAGGACCAGATATCTAAGATGGAAGTAAAAATCATCACTTTCTGTATTAGTACAGTTGAAGAGACACAGATCAAGTTAAAAGTCAAGTGTTTGCTGAACTTGCAGCTTGAAGATTGGATGAAGAAAAGATAATTAATGCCTTTCAGTGAACTATCAATGGTGGTTTTACTTCAATCGCTGGGGGTTTTTTACTTTTAGAGAGGTTTGGTGTCTGGTAGTTTTTCTTGTATCTCAACTTTACAGTAACATGGCTTTTTACAGAAAGAAAAATCAGCATTTCTGAGTTGCAAAACTTCAAGTATTTTTTATTTAGAATTTACTTGGAATTATTTCACATGGCAAGAAAGGTTTTTAACAAAACATTTTGCTGTACCACTTCCTAAGAGGAAAGTCAGTGTTCTGGAGCTTATCATATTCTCATTTCCTCTCTGAAAGCAAGGCAAAAGAAGGCATAGGAAATATTTAACACAGATTCTGCACTCCTTTGACTGCTTTTTCTCTGCTGTAAATTGGTGCTGGTTTTTTCTTTAGGTGAGCAAACTTTCCATAGCATTGATGCTTTCTGGAGTTCTCACAACAGTGTTTGTAGATCTGCTGGATTCATTTATTGTGGCTGAAATTGAATGAACTCACTGAACAAAGATTAAAGAGTACAGGAACCCAGGAAAGCCTATAGGTATTAAACTAACTTGGTATTATCCAAGGAGATAATGAGATAGAAACACCACACGTAGGTTTGCAAATTTGCAAAAGCGTTTTGTCTTTTAAACCACTTATTTCTAGAAGTTTGAGAGTAGCCATGTCCTTCCAGGGGGAAAATCCACTCTCTCTCAAAGGAGACACACAGCAGAATATTGCTATAACTTTTGTTTTGTGGCCATATCACCATCCGGATGAATGGAAATGGTTTCCACACCTGGTTTAATTCCTTTTCTCCTTTTCACGGTTTTGCTTTCCCGCATTGCTCCATTCTCTGCCTCACCCAGGATTCCGGATAAATAAAAAGGATTTATTTATTGCTGCCTGCAACCGCACCCAGCGTTCCGGGCGACAAACTCAAGACTATTTTCAAGGCAGGAGTGGGCAGTTCAAACAGCTCCACCAGCACTGCATGTTGCCTTCCAGCAAGTTCAGATGTTGATGCTGGGTCATATCATTTCCAGATATGTGTCATGCCCAGAGCCCTGTGTGGAGCACAAACCAAATAGTCCAAACAACTTGCAAGCTCTCCTTTGCAGTATTTTCTCCTTAGGCTGCTCTTCTGGGAAATTGCAGGGATTTTACTGCTGAGACTCCATCCCACTGCCAGCCCTGAGTGTCCTTCCCGTAGCATTGCTGCTGCTGCCCCATGGCACCTTCCCCATGGATACATCAGCCCTCAGCCTGGAGAGGAAGTAGATTCCAGCTACGACACTTCAGCTGCTGGTTTTTTCAGGGCTTGGGTCAGGTAAGTGCATACGTCATTAATTTTCTGTTTTCTCTACTGGATACTTTTTCTGCAGAGGGTGTTGTTTCAGAAAGATCCAAATAATTCGGTGTCTGTTAATCAGGTTTTCCCATGTTTGTCTTCATTCTGACTTTCAGACTGCTGTGAACAGTGAACGTTTGGGAATGAGGTGAACCACTAATTGACAGCTTTCCCCAGTTAGACTTGGAAAGTTCATGCAAAAAGAATAAAATAGCAACCCAAATTCAGGCTATAAATAGTTCAGTCAAAGGAACTGAGTGAAGCTTGACCTCCCAGCCTGGAGCAAAAGCTACTTCCCCTGCCTTGCTGAATTGCTCCTGGAGCTGGGGTTTGGACAAGGTTTGTCACTATGTTTGAGGACCCATTTAAACAGGCATGCATTATTAAGCACTGCACTTTTTTTTCCCCCTCAAAACACGTTCCCAGTGGCTGGGAAATGTTCCATCTTGGGAAGCAGCCGCTTTTCTGGCACCTGCAGGAATTTTTTACTGTCCGTCCACAGCATGTGGTGGCAGGCAAGGAGGAAAATCAGGAGGGGATCAGGTCTGTTAAATCACTATTTCAGTACAAAAGGTGTTTTTCCTCCAAGGTTGTAAAAGCAAGGAGAGGACTGGGAGTTGGGAAAAGTGAAACACTTTGCCCCAAGGAAGGGACTAACTTCTGAGTTGCAAACTGATTTCTGCTGATCTGCTGCCACTGCAGTTGTTTTGTCACCAGAAATGAAGACCCTGGTTTCAGCTGGGAATCCCAAGGAGGGCTATCGGATGGATGTGTGGGTGAAGTGAACAAAACAGGGACAGGACCTGTGTGCCCAGTGGCAGGAGCAAAGGCAATGGGCACAAAGTGAAACACAGGAGGGTCCCTCTGAACATCAGGGAACATTTTGTCGCTGTGTGCGTGGCCGAGCACTGGCACAAGTTGCCCAGAAAGGTTGTGGAGTCCCATCCTTGGTTGGACCAGCTGCTCTCCCGTGGGTCACCACTAGGGCGTGCTGACTTTACCTAGTCTTGGGCAAAGTGAAGTCTGAAGGAAAGATAACTCCCAGCTTTTGGTAGAATGTCAGCTTCTGACATCCGAGGCTTCCCAATAAAAAACGAGGGAAGAAAATGCACAAATTTTAGTGACTATAAACATTAACTGCCAGACAGATAACTTCCAAAAAAGATCTGCTGGATATCAGCTGGTCTGTGGGCCCCAGGCTCTCTAGGAGGGAGTTTCACTGGCACTCAGAGTTTTGGGTAGCCCACCAGAGGAGAGGGCCCTAGAGCCCCTGCCCTCAGCCCTGCAGGTCAGAGCCCCACCTGCTCCAGTAAAAGGAAAAGGATCAGATATTTTTTCACTGGTGTGGTCTGTCAGCAGGGGGAATTGTTGGGATGTAGATCAGTCCCTTTGTATCTGACCAGGAAATGGGTGGCACCTGCCCCATGAGTCAGGAAGAAGGAGCCAGCTCTGGCCCAGAGCCCTCCCCAAAGGCAAACTTACCTTCTTCCACCCTCAGGACCAAGGCATGGGCTTCTCCAAACCAAAACCTATTAATCAATATTGTGGATACCACAGGCTATGATGACTTCCTACTGGAAAGGGGAGAGCGGTGTCGCAGAGGAAATGCAGCCAGGCTCCTGGGCTGTGCCTGGTCTCTCCTGCAGTTTCCCAGTGCTCTGGGTGACCTTAACCCTCTGTCCATCTCCTTAGCCTCTCTTCCTTCCGCCGATAGGATGCTAATTGCAAGTGAGATTTTTCCAGTTGAGCACAGGATTGTGCCTTAGTCATCTGAGCAAGCTCCCTTCCTCCCTTTAAAGTTTTTCCAGGCTTAATTCGACTTTGTATCAGTAGGAAATGAGAAGTCATGTCGCTGTTTTCTTTCCAAGTGTTTTATACTACACTGTACCTGGATACACAGCATCTGAGTGGGGAAGCACAGTGAACCCATGAAGTATTACCAGTAGGAAGTGACATTTTTCCTCCTTTTGTTCAGTAAATTCCCTATGGGCTGCAGCTAAAATATTGGAGGCATTCTTAAGACAGGAAGGCTGTTGTGGTTTCAGCTTAGATACATTACTGATTTCATTTTCTGTCCAACTGAAACCAAATCTGTCTAGTCTAACAGTTTTCAAGTGAAGATTGCGAACTGATAAAAAATCCTGAGAATATGACCTGCATTCAAGTGCTGGCTGTAACCCTGCTTTAGGATCCAGAAAAATGAACCCAGTGTTTCCCTTAAGTAAAGTGTTCTTAGCATGTGGCAATGTCAGGAGTCTTTTATGAAAGCGGCAGCCATTTTGGAGCTTGTCCTTCACAGATTTGCCAGCACAGGTAGCAGCAGGGGCACATCTCAGGCAGGTCTGTTCTGATGGCTGAATACATCTCTGCTTAAATATTTTCCACCTTTTTAAATATTCCTAAACATACATTTGGCAGTTGATCCCAAATTACAGTGAAAAGTAATCTGTAGCATGAATTAAAACTGTAGAGTGTTTTTCACAGAAGGATTTATAGACAGTCAGGGGTATGAAACCCTCTTTTTATTGCCTTTTTTTTATTTTACGAATAATTATATTCACTGATACAAATGTTCCTTCACAGAAGGTACATTCTTTTTTTCTAAAGGGATAGGATGTCATCCAAAATAAGCCATTTATTGTTCATTAATATAAAATGTATTCATATTTCTAGGAGGTGTCATATCCAAACCACTGTTCATCCAAATTTCCTGTATGATCTGCTCCCTGCGTTCAATCCTTTCGGCCAGTTCCGCTGCCTCTGCTGAGTTATAACCTGAGTAAGAAGGTCTGTAAAGTCCATCTGTCTCATCCTGGGTGTTCGAAAGGGAGGAATCTTCCCCCTCCTCTTCTTCCTCCTCCTCCTGTTCACTGCTCTCATAGGCTCTGGCACTCTCTGGCACCAGCTGATCCCTCTCTCTGTGCAATTTCCGGATGTCACTAGCACACGACATGCGGACCACCAAGGCACACAGCGTGAAGAATAATCCCACACAAACACTGGACACAAACAGGAGAGCGGCTCTTTCGAGGTGATCTGCAGGCAAGAAGGCCAGGGCTTGATCACTTTACAAACTGCCAAGACTGGTTACAAACCCCTAGCTGCCATTCCTGCAGTGTTCCATAGCCATAAGGCATCCAAACCTCCCAAGACACAGCCCAACCCTGCCAGCTTTGTCTCTCCAAACTGCTGGGCGAAAATCCAGCCTAGTTAAAACATTGTAAAATAAGAACATGACCCCAACCCTTTATGAGTAGCTCACTGCTGTTGTCAACCAGCTACCAGAACTCTTTTTTGGTTTTTCCAGCCATCTTGCCAAAACAGGCTTTACCCTCACAAACAGGGGTCATGAGAAGAGTGACTATGGGCTCTGCAGGGCCTCGGCAGCATCTCCAGGCCAGGCTGAGTAGGGAGCAGTTCCTTTGCACTTAATGTTGCTAAGTCACAAAACCTGCTTCATCTCACAGCAGAGACAGCTGGGTTTGGGATGGCTTTTTTCTTTTTCTTTTTTTTTTACGACTCCTAGATAATCCATGTATGTATGCAACCCAACATTTCCAAAGACAGATGTCTCCAGTGCTCTCACAGGTTAGGGCCAGGTTTACAGAGCTACTGAACAGCCAACAGTCCCCATTGAAAATTTAAAAATATCTTGGCTGCAGTTGCTAAAAGAGTTTGAATCGTTCAAGGTAGGAAATATTCCCTAAATATCAATTATGCTGGGATTGTCCCATCAACAAGACTGTGATTATATTGTAATAACATCGTTACCATAAACATGGGATTACTAGTTGTAACCTTCGGAGTTGATTGTCCCTTTTCCCACAATGCCACGATCTAGTGAGCCAAACAATATCAGCCTCATTTTCCTACCTCTAATGTATGCAAATGTAGCCAGGTAGTTAGAGCTAACAATAGTTCCATGTTTCTTTGGAAGTCTTGATTCCCTTGGATCAAGGTCGACACCTGTGACACAAGGAGCTAAGGTAAATTCAGTGAAGCTACTAAACTGATATTCACCCAGTAACTTTCCAGCTAACAAATCCACCCAAAACACAGGCAGGCCAGAGCTGTGCTGAAGGAGCTGCAGAACACTAGACCAAAAAACAGTTGGTAAATTAAATAAAGTATAATTAACAAATTATTGAAAATATCAAACATCTAGAAAATGGCAAATTCATTTAAAAGAGCCTATTACCCAGTGAAACCCCTTGTGCCTATTCCCATTGGGTTTTCTGAAATAATTTTACTTTATGAAGCTTCACAGTTCTCCAATGGCCTTCCAGCCCAGCCCATGCCATGTTGTGCTCCTGTTACTGGGGACAGTGTACACACATCAGCCTCATCCTTAACTTTGTGGCCTTCAAGAAGAGCAGCTGTTGGCATAACTTTTGAAAGATTCTTCACCCTGAAACAACTACAATTTCACTTTTACTCTTCCCAGCATGCTGGCTCCAGGCAGGTTACTCTTTCTGTAGCGTTGCTGTGACCGCAGGACTGCTCACATCCCGCTCCCAGCCTGTCCCTCTGCTCTCCAATGGGAAGAGCAGCTCTTTCAGCAGGGTTTCCACTACTTTATCCCAAACCCTGATTCTGTGGTGGTGCATACCATCATTCTGTTTGATGGAAGACTTGTTATCGGGGACCAGGGGGTTGACAGCCGTGAGGATAAATTTAGGAACTGCAAAGACAAAGACAAATTGTGTTCTGTTAGTTTTAAGAACCTTCTCCACAGTTAATTAAAAATCCCACTGCTAGCCCTGGGTTTATTAACTGGGTTTCTGACAGTGGTATTGAAGGTTGGCCTCAATCTTGGAGATCTTTTCCAACCTTAATGATTGTATGGTTCTTGCAAAGTCAGGGCAGCTCTGGGCCTGTGATTGGATTTACACACCAGCCTGCTCCAGGAACATCAGTGCAGCTCCATACAGCCTGGCAAACTGCCCCTTGTTTTCAACCCCTCAAGAGTATGCCAACCAGTCAATGGAGACAAAATGGGCCTCTAAATTCAGCCAGATGATAAGTTGCATTTAGGTACTTGGTTTGGATGAGGATAATTTACTGTAATTCTAAGATAAATGTTAAAGTCTTGTGCGATGTCATTTACGAAGCTTCTGAGACGGGCAGTTGCTGAGGAGGAAAGTGGGGAGGATAGGAATAAATGAGCTGTATCTCTCTCATTTCATTAATTTATTCCCTTGATAAGTGTTCACAGTCTTCTTCAAATAAAAGAACTACAAGCAGGTGCATTGTACAGACATGGAGAGTTCACATACTGTGATGGATGAATGGGCCCTTCAGACACCCAGATCTTGGCACCTGTTCCTGTACTATGTGAAGGCAGATTGATTGATTTTCAGACTGCCTGGGGGGAGGGAAAGGAAGAAATTTCAAGTATGATGCTCACCTCTATCCCACATGGAAATATTTGCCAAGAAATAGTGTTGAGAGAATTAAATGGAAGAGAGGAGACTGAGGTTTGCAGCTTAGCATAGTTTTCCTTTGGAAAACAGCTAAAAATAGCACGTCTTTCTGAGCAGAACTTCTATTTCTGTGTGGGCTCAAAGTCAGAGCTGTTTCCTTTCCTGATGAAGGAATACTGTTGGGACTCTTAGCTCCTGTTTGCAGTGGAAGGCCAACAGATACAGGGGTAAATAAGCTCATTTCTATTTTGTCTTGTACCATGGTAGTTTGTAGTTGTTTTCCAGTGGCGGAATACTTTCCTTGGTGTGTTGGGCAGACAGGGAGCAGGATTGTTTCCAGCCTGCAGTCTGCGTTTGCAGGCCTGGCTGTTCTGAACAACATGCCTGTGTTGTGAACAACATCCTGGGAGAGCGCCGATGTGAGACCTGAAGCTCCTGTTGCGTGGCCTGGGACTCCTTCACCTGTGCTGATGTTCTTCTGCTCCCCCTCCCCCCCACCTCCCCCACCCCATCACCCCGGGCTTTGCTTGCTCTTTTTCCCCTATGCCATTCAAATATTTATTGTAGGGGGGAATGTTTAATTCAAAATTGCATGGGCAGAAAGAGCCTGGCTGCTTGCATTGCTTATTTTCATTACGGTGCCTTTCAGATGCAAGGACCTTAACTAGGGTAGGCTACATCAGGTTGCTGAACAGAACAGCTGCTACCAGCATGAGGAATTTTTATTAAGATAATCACATCTGTTCCACAACTTGCGCCAGCACTGCTGTGGCAAGTAGGGGTCAGTCACCTCCTGCAGGCTGCCAAAGGCAGCACACAAAGGAACTCCAGCATTCAGAGAGTGTGGATACACCACGGGACTGCAGGAGCCATGTTTCCCAAGAGGGTTCCATGATCCTGAGGTGCAGGCTCAGCAAGAGCCAGGAGGTCCCACCTCGCGCAGACAGGAGATGATGCTGAGTAGATCACTGAGGGCACTGAGGCTTCAAGAAACCAGCACCTCCCACCTCCTGCCGTGTTTTTACTGTCACGAGTAAACTGCAAACGTAAAAACGCAACCAGACTCACTACCCCTACACAGCTGCTGACCACTGGGTGGGGGACAGTGGGGTTTTTCACATTCCTGACCATGATAGAAATACTTTGAAGTGTGGCACCGCCCTGAGAACAAAAGTGCTCTGGTCTGCTGAGTTCCTGTCACTACAGGTGGAGGTCTATTTGCATTATCTTGGGAAGCATCAGATTATCAGACATCTTCTAATGAGGAGAATGAATGTAAAATGTCATTCTGGAATGCTAAATTATTCCCGTGTTCATTAGATGATGTGTAAAATAATCCGATCTGCAAATCATTGGCTAATGCTTCACATTGCACAGCCCAGTAAGATTTGGCCAAAGAAAAAAAACTTTCAAATGTGCCAGCAACACAAAAGAACACTATTTGTTACCCACGTGTTTCTGCAAAACCACATCCCTAAATAACAGAATGCATAATTCCAGTGCAAAAAAACTCCTGCTGCTTTTCTGGTACACAGATGTGCAAAGAGGAATGAGGAATGACTTCTTGTAGTTATGCTCATGCTAATTAGAAATACATTAATTACATTAACTCATTCATAAAGGCAGCTGCACAGTAATCTAATGTATTGGTGCAATGGCAGATTCCCAGATCTCTCCAGTAATAGGAAGCTGAATTACTGCACTGCCTTTCACAGCTGCCAACCAGTACCTGGGTAGACTGAAAATCTCTCAGGGCTCATTTTCCTCTGATCTTCAGGTAGAGGTGATCTGGCCGTCAATCCTACACAGCTGTTCTCAAAAGCAGGTCTCAGGTAACCTGTGCTCTTTGACCAATACTCACTAGGGATGCAGCCAAAGGACTTTGCAGTATGTAGCTGTGGAGCTGGGGAATTAGGGGATTCTGCTCACCTCTTATATATTAGTCTGTAGCAAACAATATGGAAAACTGTTCCCTCTTGTGTGAGGAATGAGCTGAAGTATGTTTCAATCTTGCAAGGGATGTACAACCTCAAGCCTTTGCTTTTCATAAACCTTCACTTCCCATTCCACGAGAAAGGAAACCCCTGTGTTAGGGAGAAGCTGTAGATGTGCTCATGTGAATCAAGTTTCAGGAGTGGGCTTGTACCCAGTGCTTCAATTATGCTGGTCTGTTTTGCTTGCACTGATTCTAGGCAATGCCAGGTTATTTTTCCTAGCTCTGTTGCAGGTGAATTCTGTGGAACAGACTCTCATATTGATAGTATTTCTCAAAAATATTGAACTACATACTTGATATTTTATTGTTGGTTGCATTTTTTATAGCAAAAAACCCCTTAATTCCGGAGTCTTTGTTAGGTGCCACTGTGCCCAGGGGATCGTTCACGTATTGTGTATGGCTGTGTCACAAACTTCCTATGTTAAAGGGAAGCAGATATTTAGGAAGGCTCAGTACCCATATGTGGACGTGTGTGTCTTTGCAAGCAGAAATGAGGGCTTGAAAATGATTGTGCATTTGCTCTTACCACATGCATAGCTGACATTAAGGTATTTTGTCACTCCAGGTAGGCATGGACTTCCAAAATCCTGGCTTGTGACAACGATTTTGCATCTCTGCTTCCCATAACATCTTTTTGATAACACTTCCAGTGCTGTGTAAGACAAACAGTCTGAAAGAAAAGATACATACAATAAATATACAACTGCATAACTAGAGATACAAATCTGCATCTGATCTCAGGCATAACTTTGCCCAAGCAGGATTTCAGAGTTAAATATTAAGATTTATCAACGCAAGGAAGTCAGCTGCAATAAAAATGTGAGCTTGCAGCAAGTTAGCTCTCCCATGTTGCCTTCCAGGCGCATACTAAGGCTGCAGGAAGAGTCTTGTCAAGCTCCAAACAGGTTCCCAATGTAAGGTCTTGATGTACCATTCAGGATGTCTTGGAAAAACTAAGCGCATCCAGATAGCTCTCCATCTATTCCATCTCAGATCAAGAGAGATGAAATGCTGTTTCCAAGACTGTCTCTCAGCCCTGGGTTACTGAGATGAGTCAGCCAGACACCCAAGTTCAGTTCAAGTCAGGTGACATAAATTTTTATGTGTTGCAACAACAGCTCAGGCTACAGGGAAGTTCAGGGTATTAAAAAGTAGCTTTTGATTTACAGCGAAGAGGTCAAAATGGGCTCAATATTTAACCAGGGAAACATGTGGCTTCCCAAAAAAACTTTTGCACCGGAGCTGAAATTACTTGAGTGGGAAAGTGTGTGAGTCACACTCTTCTTTAAAAAAAAAAGAACGTCTCTAAATGTGATTAAGTTCTCTGTATCCACATGTGCTAAACTCCAAGCCACAAAGCAAAAAACACCCTGTAGTTTTGGTTTCTAAACAGAAAGGATGCAGAAAGGACAAATCTGGAGCAAGTAATACTTCTCTCAATCTTTCTGCATCACGCCACACACTGTGGCTTTCCGTGTATGATAGATGAGTCTCACTCCAGGCTTTTGACGCAAGGTCTGAAACATAGTTCTCTGGGCATTAAACAGTCCCTCTTCCTACAATAAAGGATGGCACCCAGTCACCTGCCAACAGCTGAAGCTCATTTGTGCCTCTTTAGAGGAAGGACAAACACTGTTTGCAAAGACACTCCAAAGGTTCCCCAAATCTGTTTGAAAAGAAAAGGTTTGAGACTGAGTTCTTGACATCAAATGTGTGAAAATGGGGCAGATTTGTGATTTTTAGAGTTAACTCCCTGACACCAGCACTAAATAAGTCATATACCTGGGCAGAGCCATCAGGAGATATTGGGCTGATCTGTCTGGCAAAGGGCTCGTGGGTTACTTTGGACATGGACTTTAGGAGAGAGCTCTTCCTTTGACTTTTCAGAGACCTAAAATCCCAGTACCTGTGCGTCCCAAGAGACTGCCGGGAAGGCAGGGAAGGGCTGACCTAAAGCGTTGGGTAGTTCTGATTAAGTAACTCAGCAGTTTTAGTTTCCCTCCCTGGCAATTTCAGATTAGTAAGGATATATTTGGATGGACATTTTAGGCAACCAATAGCTTACTTTGGCAAGTACAAAACCAGCTGGAGAATATCAGGAGGAATTATCGGGTGATTCATAAATGAATGGGAGCACAACAGCAAACTGAATTACGTTTTCTACAGAATTTGCTGGGAGCTACTCTCAGTGCCTTATAAAAACGGGAGGATGCTGTGCTGATGGTTTTCTACATATTCAGTGATATGGCGAGTATATGTTTCATTTTGCCTTTGATAAGCATTTGCTCATGTTTCTGTGGGGCTTAACAGCTTCTTATCATCTCTATCCGTGTTGGATTTGGCTCCTCTACCTGAGGAGCCAGTCATTATATGCCTACAGGTTCTTGGCAGGCCAGTTTTTGGAGAACCTCCCAAGGCTTGCCTGGTGTCACAGGTGAGTGAATGCAAACCATGGCTGGCTTCTTCTGCAGGACAGGACAGACGTCACCTGGAAAGACTTATAACATTAAAAAAAAACTATTTAAAACTTCCTGCGTTCTAAAAAGATTTGGGTTTCAGTGATTCAATCAAAAATCCTGTCTGGTTTATATGCGCATCCTTGCTACCTTCCCAGTCAGTAGTTCTCCCAGCAGCTATGATGGGAATAACTTGAATAACTTACTCTCCTCCTGGTCAAACACCTTATTCCAGTGACTGAATAAGGAGAGGTCAGTGCTGTGCTTTGAGTAAAGGAATCCCATGGAATGGCCCCAAAGAAACCATTAATTGGGAGATGAACATAAATATGCAATGTGGCTTCTTTCTGACTAAGTGCTGTTTGATCTATACACATATCCCTGGGGCTTGTTAGACTGGTACCATACATTTTCAATAACCTGCCTCTGGAAAGGCACATTCCCAGAGTGCTAAAAGGCTGGTGGCATCCAGCGGTGGCAGGCAAGGCAGCAATGTGTGGCTGGGAAAACGCTCCGTTCTCCGCGCCTTTCTCCCAAGGTTGCTTGTTACACCCCAAGACTGTCGGTGGATCTTTTGTACCAGACACTGCTTTGGATGGCACAGGGACACGGGTGTCAAGACGAGGTTCTTAATGCAGTAATAAACTATCCAATCTGACTGCAGCTATTTAACAGTTGGAGTAGAAAGCCTTGTTTCTGGAGGAAAGGCTCTTTCAGCTCCCTAATTAGCTTTGTTTGGGAAAGTTTTGGCATGCAAATGACGTGCCATAAATCATGCAAGCTTTAATGAGAAGTAATTTGTCTTCTGGTTTCTTAAAGCTTGTCTCAATTCAGACAGGAGGAGCTTTCCCTCCCTTTCTTTCCACCCTGCCACACAAGACCTGCAGGTGATGGAGCATCTTGTGCCAGGCCCCAGCGACAGCATCCTGTCCCACCCCTCTCCAAATGTTTCCAACTGCTTTCATCCCCAACTGCTCCTTACGCCGCCTTATGTTTCCTGGGCTGTGCCCACCGACAGAAGAATAAGGAGCTTGCTTTTAAAATCAAAGCAAAGAAATGCTTTGATTTTAAAATGAAAGCAAAGATTTCACACCTCCAAATCAGCATGGCTTGTGCTTTGTGGAGCCCAAATATCAGCTGTGGGGACAAGAACTGACAAGGGGAAACTATGGAGTTTGGAGAAAGCTAAGGCTGCAGGATCCTAAAGAAAGTTGCTGAAATCATATGGTAATTTATGCAAGACCATAGCACGCAGGATCCCGCCTATGCATCAGAAAAGGGCCACTTGAACTGCTGATTCCAGCAGAAACACACAATGTGATCCGCAGCACTTTTATACAAAAAAAACCAAACCAAACTTGGTCTCTCTCTCTTCCTTACACATGCATGTGCAGAGTGGGGGATCCACCCAACAAGGACCAAGGGCAACAGACAAGTGGGGCTCTTTGTTTCCTGGCAGCAGGAACCAGAATCCCTGCTCCTGCATGTGCACCCTTGGCTCCTTTTAGACCTGGGGGCCAAGTGTACTTTTCCAAACCTTTCACAAATTTGAGCCATGAAAAAATAGACCCAAGAAACCCCTGATTTGCTGGTAAAGAAAACATTAGTGGTTGAAGTGATGTGTGTCTCAGAGTGCTCCAAGCAACTTCCACCAGCCAAATCTGATCTTTGCTGTTCATCTCAGAAGAAAGTTACTTGGACTCTAAAAATGGTGGCTGGTCTCTTCTTCCCTTCAAACAATCACTCCTCATCCTGCCACTGCTCTGAAAACATCTTCTTTTAAGGGAGTTTTTTCTTGACAACATTCACTGGGGCCAAGGGGTGCAATGGCTCCTACTGGCACCTCTTGGGGCCTAAAGAACCTACTAAACTTCTCAGTTTGCTCGGGCTGACACAGGCAAGGACCTTTTTATATCTGATGCCTGCACACAGAGAGAGCTGACTTAAGGGGTTTTGTGGGCGAAGCAAAATTGAACTATTTTACCCTTCCTTTTGCATCCACAAAATTCATTTGACTCCTGTCTCCCACTCCCAAAGTGCCAAGACAGTGAGGAAACATTTCTAGATCTGCCTACAGCTGCTTGTGCCTTTACTGCTGTTACTTCTGCTCTCAAGAGACTTTCCCAAGGGACTGGCTCACACCAGGCAGAGAGTACATCTTTTAGTAAGAGACAGAAACAAAAGCTTTTCAATCAGTTAATAAGAGATGCAAGGCCCTTTGAATTGGCCACAATATCCAAACAAACAAACAAAAAAGAATCACAGCATCATAGAATCCTGTTGCATTAAAAAAATCATGACACCTAATTGGACTGGAAGGAACCTACAGGATTTTGAAAATCCCTCTTGCTTGACTTGCTCACCCCTTCCTTTTAGCTAAATTCCACTGGGAAGAGGAGACTAGGACAAAGCCTAACCCCAGGGTATGTCATGGC
Source organism: Dryoscopus gambensis (assembly GCA_013389985.1). NCBI lineage: Eukaryota > Metazoa > Chordata > Aves > Passeriformes > Malaconotidae > Dryoscopus > Dryoscopus gambensis. The sequence goes on along the minus strand of WEIT01019406.1, from coordinate 93,258 downwards.
ACAGTGCAAGCTGTGATGAGAGTTTGTGAATTCTCCACCTCCCCTCTCAACCCTCCAAAAGTGGGACCAGGTAAAAGGGCTGCACTGCAGGGAACCCCACCTTCCAGCAACGAGAACCATGACAGGGGTGTAATGCAGGGCTCTGCTGGTCACTGGTGCTTGAGGGAACGCACATCTAACCAGCCAATGTGCATCCAGAGGAATTTCTGGGAAGGATATTGCAGTGTTCTAGCTTGCAAGTTGGAACCTAGAGGCAACCCACTACCAAGCCTTCTTTCAAGTATTTTCATGTATTAACAAGAGTAATTTATTATTTGAGAGGAGTTTGTTGACCTGAATCTTCCTGGTGCTCTCTATGGTAACCTGTTCTGGCACAATTCTTGAACTTCTTCTGGCCAATAAATTTTCTATTTCCTCATGCACGTTAGTACAAATATGAAAGAGATAATGGGTCAGAAAAGGCAACAACTCACACAGGAACAAACTGCTACAGTTTCCTGCTTTGGTGCTGGGCACAGTAGATTCCTCTAGGCAGAACTATCTGTGACAAAACCACACCCAGAATTTTCTTGTGAAGTTTTTGATAGTCTTAGTAAAACAGGGAGGTTGCTTGCTGGAAATTCTGTACAGTCTTAACAGTGCCAGGCATTTGGACAGCTGCAGAAACTGGTTTTTTACTATTAAACTGGATCAGAAACCAGTTGCATGCATAGATACTCATGATAAATGTGGAGGTGAGGCTCAGGATCCTACAAGTGCTCAAGGCCACACAGATATCTCCCATAGCAGAGATGGATTTATATCCTTTATTTCCTATATGCAGAAGAGCCTTTATGCCAAAGAAATGTTATATTTTCCCAGGTTCCCTTTGAAGCAAAGCTCTGAAAATCTGTCAGCTGATTTGACAGGTGGTTCACAGAAAAGCAATGCTTGAGAGCACATCTGTCCCAACCCAAAGCTGCTGATTGTCACTGCTATCGCACGTATCAGCAGGTAGCCAAGATCTTGAGGTGTATCCAATTCAATATCCAGTACACCTGGCAGGACTGTATCAAGTATGGAGAAATGCAAAACTTTTGAGCTCACCAGAGACTTTCTATGCCTGTCATTAGGACCTCTAGATGACTTTTCTTCTGCATAGTGCTAAAAAAATCACAGTTTCTCTGTGATGCAGTGAAAGAACTGGAAAGGCTTGAGTGCTGCCCTTCGGCTGAATTGCACCAATGTGAGCAGAAACAACAATGAATGTGTGTTGGAGCCAATTTAGCTTTTGGTGCAAACATCAATAGGTATGTGGACTCTGATTCAGGAAGGAAGACCTGTCTTAAGTCATTACATTCAAATTACCATTGTTTTCCCTGAGAGAAAGGTACGTAGTCATTGCAGAAATCTAATCATGCACCCACTTACATCTGTAGGTGCTTAAATCACCACACAAATAAGATTCAGGCTCGAGACAGATAGATCTGAAGTCAATTGGATCTGGCTCCTAAGTGCCAAGTCTTTTGTGATAACTGAATGTGAACTCCCACACCACAAAGGGGCTTTTGGAAATTCCACAGCCTGCAGAAGGTCACTGGTACCATGCAGGAAGAGGCCTAGCACTTCCATTAAGTAGTAGGAAATCTATACAAGGATTTACCTTCTGTAGATCTACTTTGTTTTTGTCTCAGGTTTTATGCTCTCTCCTATTACCAGTCTCTTAGGCTGCTTTAGAGAACACAAAACCAGTGCCAGCCAGGGTGTTGCTGCACAAGGGCTTGTACACAGGGGCCACAGCAGAGCTGGTTGCTTTTGCAAATTCTTTCTCTTTATCCTGGGAGACTTTATCCAGTAGGAAAGGTTTGCAGAATTCTGGTCTGTGAACTTTGAGTGCTGACATCAGCGGCAAGGGAGTGATTTTGAAAGGTCAAGGAAGTTCAAGATACGAGTGTGGTGGCAGCCTCTCTCGATCAGCCGAGACATCTCTGCCCTATCTTGTGTCACCTCTTAATGCCACCATCATAAGGGGTGTGGGGTCCAGTCAGAGACCTGCTAAAATGTTTCCTCCACAGAACAGACAGGCACAGCTGTCTGTGTGTAGGCCCAAGAGAGCCGATGTGAAGCACAGATCTAGCAATATTGAATAGATACTTGTCTAAGAACAGATGGCGATTTTCAGCCAATACATTTTTAATAGTATCTATGTAACTAAATAGAAACATTGGCTTGCAGACAAAGGGCTCTTAAGATTAATTATTGATCTCTTCTTGATGTTCTATTGATCTCTTCTAGATGACACTTAAAGCATGTTTCTTAGGAGCAATGTTAAGCCTTTGCACAGGGCTGGCATCAGTCATGCAAGCCCTTCTCTCTGTAGCACCAAGTAGTTTGAACAGCACACTCATCTCATGCTGGCCTTCTCCATGGCATGAAAAGTTACCATCATGCCTTCAGTGTCACCACTGAACATATTATTCAGTTTAGTACTATGTACATAGGACATTCCTGACTTGGTGCCAGAGAGAAGTCCCAAGTACATTTAACTTTCTAGTGTGCCACCACAGCCTTGGAGTCTCGCCTTACAACAGCACCTAAAGGAATGGCCCTGCCTCCTGGACCCTCTCCTTATAGTCTGCAGCTAAGGTGGGGAATATCTGGCAGAAACAGGTATCAGAGAAGAAGGAGCAGGGAGACACAATATCATGACACTCGGGTCACCTGGTCATTGTCAGAAGCTGGAGGAAGAAGAGAGGCAAAGAGCTGATATTTAGTGTATGTCACCTAAATTCAAGACAGGCAAGAGAATTAGTTTTTGATGCTAATCATACTAAGGACTGATTAACTATATGAAAGTTTATTACTTTGCTGCATTTATTACTCTATGTTCCTCCCTCATATTGGGTGGTTTGTTTGAGTTTCAGAAATAATCTCGCTCACATTTCAACCACCAATGCTTTCAAAACACCACTGCTCCTGCACCTGAAGTTTCTCCCCACCTGTGTCTCCTCTTCCCTGTGCTCCTGCCTGGAGAAGGTCCCTCAGTGGTGCCCAAACATACCAAAGGGGGGTGTGTGCTCCGCCTTTGTTGAGCAGACGCTCTCCTCGTGTGCCCATCTGCCGTAGGTGGCTGAGTAGATGATAAGGAACTTGGATTCCTGACAGTGGAGCTTCAGTTCCTGGTTTTCACATGCTGATTTGGTTTTGTGTTCAGCTAAAGTAGAAGCAAACAGCAATATGATAGCGTGAGGCAATTTGTTTAGCTGGACTGTTAACAGCAAATAGCAGCAGGACAGAAACCAGCTTTCCTGCAAATGCTGTTGCAAGTGACATGTGGCACCTGTACAGCCAGACACAAAGTCAAGAGCAGAATGCTTCTTCCAAATGAATTGCTCCCAAGCGACTATCTAGAGCCTGTGGCTCATTTTTGAACAGATTAAAACACCCTAACTTTTGCCAATCTCCTCTCCCAGTGGAACAGCCTCCCTGGTTTCCTGGCTTGCTTTCCACTCCTGCTCAGTAAGAGAAACTTCATCCTTCCCTTTTGTCTCTCCTCAGGACACCGTTGCATTCTATGCATGCCTCAGCTGCCTCTGCACATTCATCAGTCACAGGCACTGCTCAGTGACAGCACTGGGTGAGGGACAGACAATGGGAGGACAAAGGCCAGGACGGTCCCGGTCCCAAGCCAGACAGTGCTCTCAGCTGTATTTGCACGGAGCTGCCAAGGGGCTCCATCAGTGAGTGGCTTTCTCTGGGCAGCACTATCCAGCAAGGGCTCATTGGAAAGTTTGGCAGGCAAAGTGATGTGAATTAGGACCCTGAGAAAACCGCCCCCCCCCTTGCTCAGCTGGCACAGGCACCCTGGCAGCACCCTCAGCAGGGGTGGGGAAGGCACTGAGCTCACCTTCATGGCTTATCCCTCCTAGGGAAACCCTTTAAATCTGCAGCCTGGCCAACAAGGCTCTCCCTGGCCTAAGCAGCCGCTCTGTTCATGACATTTTACCTTCTTGACTCTTCCTGGTTGAACTGTGTTGCCAAACCTTTTTATGGCAGATAAAGCCAGGGAGAAGAGTTTATTCTCCTCCAATTTTTTTGTCCTCAAAAATGTGAAAACAGGAAAAGGAGATTCCTGAGCTGAGCAGAAGAAAAGGGAGACCTTATTGTTAGCAAGTGATGTCCCTGTGAGTGGAGGATGGATGCTGGTTCTTGGGGAACTGTAGAGAGAAAAACATCCTATCTACTTGTAAAAGAAAACATTATTGTTTCATCCAGAACAGAACAGATAAAACAATGGGTTAATCTTCTTGGTAATAGTCCAGTTTCTTCCATTCAAGTTCATCACCAACCACAAGCTTAAGTCTAAAAAAGAGTGATTTTGAAAAATACTTGACCTGCTGCAGGTTGTGACTTCTGCAGAAGCACCTGTCACACTGTGCACCCATAAACAGGCTGAAAACCTGGGGTCTCTGCCCAAGGACTGACAGCCTAAAGTTGGGCTCTGAGTCTGCCTGGCTGTGCTGGAAGTACGTATAACCCCAAGTGGTATCAGACAAGGAGAAGAGCCCAACATAAACCTCTGCAGAAATACAGCAACAATAATTCTAAATAGATGAAAAGCTAAGGGATTTAGGCAACTGCTTAAGTGCCTACTTGAAGGCAAGGAGACTGCAAAATATACTTGAAGTTATCCTGAAGTGATTTCCTGAGTAAGCATGTTTTCCACTGCCAAGACTAACAATAATGGTATCTTACCTACAAATATAAATTTCCTGTCACAAGAAATCATGTAATTTGCACTGGAATTGGGCTATTTCTCAATCCTGAAGGCAGCACTTGCTGTTAAATATGCTTTTGACCAGCTTTTTAAAAATTCAGATCACAGAAAATACTGTATACTCAAAGAAGCTCATCTCCCATGGAAAAAAAAAATATTAAGCAGCTTCTGAAAGTAATACACAGGATCCAAATTCACTTTTGATTAGTAAAAAGAGATTTCTAATGACACAGACACTGCTATGATATTTGGATCCATCTACTATTAATAATGGCCTAATTGCAATATGCAAAAAGAATTAAACTATTGATATAATAAAAGAGATCATGAAAATTTTAAATTTCAGGCATTTTTTCCCCTAATGATTGGCCCAGTATATCTCCCTGGGAGTTCTTGAGTCAGTGCTTTGCCAAAGGTAACATCTGCCTACTCCACTCCATCTCTCTGCTCTGACTTCCACTTTCCAGTGTGAGCTGGCCCTTCAGTTTGCTTGCCACCTACTCCTGTTCTACCACTGATGTCTATCTTAGTGCTCTGATCAAAGAAAATCCCCCTAGTGCTTTCTCCTTTGCTTGAGGGTTGGTATTTCTGAGTTGGCTGGTGAACCTACCCATAAATCATCATTCAGCTGTTTTCTTTGGGACCCATTTCAGCCACACTGGGGATTTACTGCCAAACAAGCTGAGGCCCCAGGCTACTGGAGCTTGTTCTCATATACCATAGCAACAAGGAGAATGATTAAAAACCACCAGTAAAGGAAACCTCATGAGGATTGTCTTAATCATTCTTCCACTTTCTCATGTTTACAAAGTGGATTCTCTTTGAGGCAAGATTTGTCCCTTCACATATCAGCATCGAATACCTGCAGAGAGCACAGGTGATTTTACAATAAAAGCCTCTAACCAAGTCAGCACATGTGTCTTCTGGCCATTATTCCATAGATGGGAGGTATTTTTGAATCTTTGAGAGCTTTGGGCCCAGCTCCTCAAGTATTTTTGCATATTCCTTCCTAGGATACCTTCTTCATCATTTGGATCCTTAGCCCAAGCATCTCGTTTTGCTGTTCACCTCTTTCTAATACAACATTATCATTGCTATCTCACTAAAAATAATTTCCAAAACATTTTTCCTTTCTAGTCTGATGTCTGACATCTGCCCCTGCCAAACTACACTGGTCATTAAATTGGCAGCAAGAACCCTGAAGCTGCAAACACAATGGAGAGCTAAGGAAAAGTAGAAAAGAACAATTTGTTATCAATCCGAGAGCCCCAAAACTTCCCATGGATTTAGGCAAAGCCTTGTGCAATGGCATTTTAACCAAAACAAGCAACAAAACATGCAGAAAAACATATTTGCCTGATAAAGATTACTTACTAGGTTTGCATTTAAAGGAGACAAGGAGGAATTTAGTGGTCCCTGGACACAGATCAGGCCCAAAAACCCGACTATTGACAAGGAGTTGGCAGGATCTCAGGTTTTGGCATTCATCCAGTACTTTCTAGAACAATGGGCAAAAAGGATAGTCTTGACAACAAGATATGAAGCTATACAGTAGTGAAAACACTTAGTTGCACTTGATTCTACACAGGAAAGAAATCAACTTTTTGACTATAAAACATGCAAGAAACATCTGTATCATTGGATCTAGGCCATAGCTCTACTGGACTTGCAGTCATGGCCAACTTTATGGGAACACATTCATCACAGCCATGCTCATGGCAAATTAGGATGTTACCAATTTGCTGCTGTTTGTCACGTTTCCCTCTGCCTCTGGGGAGGTTGGCCAAATTCCCCTGAGTGCCACCACAGCCTCGATGGTGCAGAGCCCAGAGCAAGTGGGGACACACTAAGCCCCCAGCTGTCTCACTGACATGCTTGAGGCACTCATACACTCCTGAGCACATTTATGGAAGTGTAATGTCCAGGGGAAGCATGGCAACTCAAAAAGGTGTCTTTTTAACCACTTCTTCTTGATCTACTTACATGTACCATAACATGCTCTGTAATAATCTTCACTTGAACAACCTGAGCTTTAAGCCGTGTATAGGACCTCTTACTTGAGGGATGCTTCTTTCTCGCTTGCAGTTACACACATTATCAGATATTTGCTTGACTTGCCATGAGCAAATTTCAGAGTCGGTTTGATTGGATAGCACAGATGTGCAAGTCTATCCTCAGCTGCCTTGTCTTGTTTTGTGGGGTGTTTTTAATGCTGTTCTAAGGCCATATCTACTCCAAATGTATTGGCCCAGTAGTATATCCTGGTTCTTACTGTACAGCTTCCCTGGGAGTGGCAACAGAGGAGGACAACAAACAGGTCAGCCGTGTTATACACAAAGGGTCATGTGGGCTCTCTCCCAGTCTGGCAAAAGGACTGAGTGCTCCTACTGCTCAAACTGGTACTCCCACTCCAGCTGTGCTCTTGGAACTGTAGCTGCAGAAAATATGAAGGCATTGCCAGGGCGAGTCTGTGTCCAGTTTTTAACACAGCCACAAGCCAAAGCACCTAAAACCACCCAGTTTAAAGGCAGCAGTGTATTTAGGAAATTCTTATTCACCTCCAAAACTCAGTTAAGAGAGGGTTTTTCTGACACTGTTTTTGGATAGTCTGTGTGGTTGTGCACAGGATTCATGATATCTAAAATCACAGCAGGCTGTAACAAGGAGGAAGTTTTCTCCAGGTCACCCCACTCTTAACAGGAGTAACTGTAATATAACATTCTGATAGTTTTAGGCAGTCCCTCAAAATCTATGGGAATTTTTGCTTTGTTTCTCATCAGAAGAGGTCTCTGTCATCCAAGAGGCCAAATCACAAATTTACCACTGTGATGGCACAAGCTGTATTCCTGTTTCCAGGCTGAGAGAGTTGGCAGTGGCTGGATCTCTGCTGTCATCACTGGAAACCTTCCCTCCCAAGCAGCAACGACACACATTGGCAGCACATTGCAGTGATCCTACAGTTTCCCACTGGCAGAGGAAGAGGACATGCATCCAACACTTTTTGAGTATTAAATGCCCTCTAAAGAGTTTAAAAGGGAAGGAAAGCACAGCAGACTTTATTTTATCAGTCAATTCTCCTTTTACAGAGTTGCAAGTCAAAGAAATAACTCCTCCTAAATTGGGATAGTTCTGGAAGGGACCAGTGAAATAGAGTTACATCTTCAGTAAATGGAGATAGCTGTCCCCTACTGAGTCACCTTCTGTTTGCACCTGAGCTGAATCATCTCCTGTGCATCTGTTTGTATTTTCCCCTACCTAATGTAAACAGCAGTCGCATTTTCTCTCATGTTGCTGTGCAAAAGCACGCAGCCACAAAAGCAAACAGTGATACTCAAAATAGCACCGGGCAGTTACTGTCTCTAGCCAGATCCAGCTTTGTAGTGATCCCTCTAACAAGAGATCTCTGTAATACATGCCTGTGATGCTTCCTCCTACCTACAGGGCATCATCTCACCTGCCTGTACAGACTGCAAATCCACTTCCAGAGGGAAGGGGAGGACGGATGGGGTCACGGCTGCTCTCTTCTAAGAAATCAGTTTACAAGATGTGTCCCTTCTCCTTAACAGAATGAGAACTCCCTGAGATGCAAAGCATTTGTATCTCACATGTTCATGGCCTTGCCAAAATGCTTTCATGCCTTTGATCAGCCACAGTGCCCAAATGATGATGGTAGTTTATACAACAGTCACCCCATGCTTTGTTTATTATATTCAAGGGAAAAAAGTGCCCATGGAGACCTCACAAAGGCACTCACAAGCCCAAAATAATCATTGGTGCCACTTTGCTGCAGTCAGTACTATAAAATCAAGGATGCATCTGGCCTGCTGGTTTTGGTGGAGAGATGTACTTTCACATGGCCCATAGGTCATGTCTGGAATGTCCTCAAAAATTGCAGTACATCATGGGTGAACCACACTTATAAAATTGTCCTGTTTCTGGAGAGATGATATTACTGCCAAACCACTTCATAATACCCTTCAACTCAGTAGGGGTGGGAACAGACATTCCCTGATGTCAAGAAGGAACATGTAGTCTACAGACACAAATGCTGCAAACTTCATCAAAGCTTCTGTAGAGCATTTACAACAGTTTAACCAACAGAACATATTCAGATTCCACTACCTACTCATTTTTGCAATGATTTACTGAATTTGGAACAACACTGGGTATTTTTCACTATGATGAAACAAGCTTTTGATAGCAGTGTAACTCAGACCTTGTTACAAAAGTCTCCACAGCAGAAAGTAATAATTGATGAAGTATAAATAATTTTAAGCTATACTGAAGCAGGCCCAGCAAACAAACGGTAGGATGCTGCTGATAAAAATCAGGTAGTCACAGAAATGCAGGTATCTGCAGAAATGCTTGGGATTTGCTGTTTAGCTATTGCTGTGCCTTTTCAGTGAGGGAAGACAGGCATGGAGCAAGACAAATGCCAACCAGGATGTCATTGCATTCACTGGGTTCGTAACCCAGCTCTGTTCGATGCTTATATCCTCCCCTGGGGTCAAGGAGGGCCTGTGTGACAGATGAAGACTGGTCAACTCAGTCATGACCAGCCCTTGAATAGAAAGGAGCTGACTATTTTAGGGAACTTTAAAAATGGGATTTCCAAAGCAAGGCTCATCACAATGGAAGGCAATCTTCAAAGCTCTCACAATCCTGCGGTAATACCCTGCTGGCCAGACCAACTCTGCCAGCTGTAACTCTTTTGGTGGTAAACTGCCATAGGAACAGTGTCATCTCATTCAAGGTTGAGAACACTTGCACAGAAACAGCAGGGAAACTGTTGAAAACATTCTGTACTTTAAGAACCTTTACAGCGTGTGGTACCTGCAAAGAGGTGGGTGCCACGCAGTTCCTGGGTTCTGTCATCCTGGTTTCAGGCTCCCGAGTACTGCACATGTGGGGGTCCTGCCCATAAAATGCTGACTGAACACTGATGGTTGAGTGCCGAGGGCAGTGCAGGCTCAGGTGCTGCCCGTCGCAGGCATAGGCGGTGTGATTCTGCAGGAGCTTTGTTAGGTAACCTAGAAAATATTCAGCTCTGTTACAACTAGCACAGGAAATGACAAGCTCGTTAGATAATATGAAAACCACAATCAGTCTCCGGAAAGGGCATTGTAGTCAAGGTTATACATCTGGCCTGCAGCCACCCAGTTCTCTGAATGGGTCACCCCTTACGTGCTCATAGCACTCTGGGCTGGAAAACACGAGGTCTCGTGGCAGGGAGTCCAAGCCCTCCCAGCACTTCAGCAGCAGCAGCAGGATGTGTTGTACGGACACTACGTGGGCTCGGGCCCTTGCCAGTCGTGGCTGCTCACAATCCCAGGGCATGTCTGCAGCAGTCAGAAGGGCATTACTGGGTTTTGTGGGCCAGGTTCTTGCATTCCAGCTGCCGAAGGTTTTCCTTATGCCTCTTGTTAAAAAGTTGTGCTCCGCTTTTGGGCTCATGGGCAGTTGTGTTTCTCACACTCTTAAGTATAATGGATAAAAAAAACCCCTCACATTTTCTTGTGGGAACATTTTTTTATAGTGGCTGAATCAGGGGCTTTTTTGTATCATTAAAACAAAAATTAGTTTTCTCAAAGAAAATACTGGAAAAGAGTTCACTACTTTTAATTAATTAAAATTTGCCCTTTAAATAAAATGTGCCATTCAATTTTCACACTTCTGCCCTTCACAAACTTTCCCCGAAGACAAGCGATTTTCAAAAAGGTTTTTAAATAGAAACTTTAGTACTCCAAGCAAAAGATAGGAAAATCATATAATCATAGAATGGTTTGCATTGGAAAGTTCCTTAAAGATCACCCAGTTCCAACCCCACTGCCACCTTCCACTAGAACAGGTTGCTCAGAGCTCCATCCAATCTGGCCTTGAACACTTCCAGGGATGGGTCAGATATTTCAGTTCTCTGGCGTCTTTTCGAGCTCCAGCTGTGCATCTGGATAACAAAAATCAGCTTCCCTATCAGTTATTAAGTCTGGAGGAAGGAGAAGCCTGCTCCATTGTTACCATTGTTACATACGTCTAGAACCCAGGGGAGGACAGGAGTCAGGCAAATGCACCTTCCAGCACAGCAGAGCTGTAGGTGAGTTTCCCACCTCACTGACCTCAGTCTGAGCACTGGAACTGGGACAGAAAAAATTTCATGCCCTGCATTTGCAGTCTGGATCTCAAGGAGACCAGTCCAGCAGCAATCCTCACAGCTTCTCACAGGTTAAAAAGAATAACCAAACCCACAACCAAATCCATCCCCTACATTTTCTGTGTAATTGAGATCACAAATAATTGAAGTTCCCTGCCAGAGCCCCTCCTCTGTCAGCCTGCTCCTGAGATGCTGAGTGCTGCCAGAAAAATGGGCTGAATGCCCAACTGCACCCAAGTGACTTCGCTATGGCCAGTGCTGCAGAGGGGCCTCCTGTGGCATTTGCTGAACGCCTTGGCATCACCATTGTGGCATAAAGGGCCACAGAGTCAGAGTATTCAGCCCTACATGAGTTGTGGGCACTCAACACCCTCAGACATACAACCCAATATTTTTAATCATTTCAGGTCTTCAGGTTTTAAATTACGTGGGGCCAAGAGTGCTGTATACAAAACAGTCCAGTATTCCCTAAAGAATATCAGCTATGCTGTGATTTGGATGAGTTCCCTGGCATCTTAACTGCTACTTTGATCCTGCAAATTCCTAATCCAGCATCTAAGCACCTTTCTTCAACAATTGCAACTATTCAATCCTTTAAAAAAATGTCTTCATAAAAAGCTTGATCTGGTTCTGTAGGAGCAACATGGTTCACTTGTAAAAATGACATTAAATAGACTGAAAATAAGACATCTTGCTCTCCAGCCTTACCAGCAGCTTAAACATGACTCTGCTGTTACTAAAATCCTTGTGTATTTGCACACAATAAAGGATAAAAATAGTAATGGAAGTTGCTGAAACCTAATGTTCTCTGATAAGAGGAGTGGTGACGTAGTGTCTAAATTGCTCATCTCACATGGCAGACCATGTAAACCTGCATTTTTCATTACTGCACACAAAGACACGTGGAGCAGTCAGTCCTTTGCAGCTCACAGCCCATGCTGAGGAAGGATTCCCACTCCAAAAGTCATGATTTCCTCTTATCCTTCTCTGAAAAATTCCAGGTTCTTTCCTGTCCTCATGTTGGCCCTCTCCTCGTAGCAGGGGCCTGCCTGCCCTGCACTCAGCAGTTTTCTCAGCAGCTGCTGCTTCTCCTCCTTTCCTGGGCAGTGTGGCCTTATAGTCACCCTGGTAGAAGCTTCACCTTCTTGAGACCATGAGTATCCCTATTGTGTACTGACTTCTGTCCAGAAACACATTTTCCCAGAGGGAGCAAATTCAGCCAAACAACAATGTAAAGTTGGGGAAAAATCCAGTGTGATCTCTACAAGTAGTAACAGCCGTAGTGATCAGGCATGAGGGCATTGTGAGGGTTGGACTCTTCCCGGGCAGCTTCCTGTCCTCTCCTTTTGTGTTTACTTCATCAATATCTGTTAGTCGTGAATTTGGGGAAAACTTCTTTTTACTATCTAAATACGAGAGCTGGAGGCTGTTCCTGGACTACGGCAGACCTCCACGTCTTGGTCCCCTGCATGTCAGGGAAGTCCTCACTAGCTCCTTGATGGCCAAGGAGATTCCCTTTCCCTGAAGAGCAGGGCAGAGGGACGGCTGGAGCACCACCAGCATGGGTGGAGTGAGGTCGTGGTTCTGTGTGCACTTTGGCTGGGCAATCAGAAGACTTATGAGTTATGGGGTTTCTTACTCTGAGCAAAGAGAATCATAACCAGACCCTATAAAAAAACCTTAGATGACTTAATGTTTTAAACCTAATATTGGGGTTTGTTTTCATTGTTTTCTGAGTTGGGTAATGGAGGGGGAGATGGTGTTCAGCTGCAGCAGTCACTTTTCCAAGTGTCATTCTGCAATGAGGAAGACTATAAAGTTCCTTTTTTTCCAGAAATAATAAATGTGACTCTTTAAAACAATATGAAACTATACCAAAAAAGTTAACTACCATGAGAACTGTCTAAATTAGAAAACCTTGGCAATACTGCAGTGTCCCAATAACATCTCTACAAATCTGTGTGAAAGCCCCACTAGGCACTTTCCCATTTATCCAGGACACACATTTGTAAGCAATGTATGGGGTGCTCTGCCTATGGAATCATGTATGAGACGTTAGAGACTGGCTCAGAAGTTAAGCCTAAAACACACAGGAACAAAAAGATCCCATTGATTTGGAGGCCAGAAGGTATCATCCGACTCAACTGTCTGCCTAACCCAAACTACTCACTCATTGTAATCTTTTACTGAGACTCAAAACACCAGTGCAGAATCCAAGCATAATCCTTTCTTCCAGAATTAGCCAAATTAGTCACAGCATCCACTCTGTTGACAAAGAACTTCAACTAAAAAAAACATAGCACCAGAGAACCACACAAAACACTGAGGCTGAGCAGCTGAACAAAGCTCTTTTTTTTTACTGAAAAGGAAGACTGATAAACAATTTAAAAAATGACTGACAAAAATAAGTGGCATAGGAGAATAAATAGATACTTCTTTGTGTGAAAAAGAACTCTGAAGAGGTTATAGCTTCTCATACTTAACCACTTGCTCCTGGCATAATCACTTTGAGTAGCAACAACAAGGGACCTGAAGGTATGGAAATCCAGAAAGATTTTTTTTTTTCACTCAAAAAACATTGAAAATCCGGGAACTTAGAAAGTTCTGTGTATGTTCTGCCACAAGGTCCCCAGATGGAAGGATCAAGGAGAAGAGCATTTCAGGCTGTGAGCCCAGTGCCCAGCGCACACTAAAAGCAATTTCAGCATTGGCTCAGGTAATGTCTTTTGGGTAAGAGAGCAGCTTTGCAATGCAGTATTTTTAGAGGCTGAGGCTGCACAGTCCACAAGCTATGAGGGTTCTCAGAATTGGGCCTTCATACACAGATTTAGTAACATCAGTTCCTGCGCATCGTTCAATTTAGTTTAATTAGCACAGAAATTTGCTAGCTCATTTTAAAGACATACCAATCTCTTTCAGATCAAAATAGATCAAAATAGCACGCATATTGTTGTGGGAGTCCCAGAAGGCTAGTCCATCCGGTAAATCTCCATCAGCTCCCACAGTGCTGTGAAGAATTGTGCCAACACTCATTAAAAATACACAAGCCAGATTGGTGAGTTTGAAGGAAGAGATTTCACGCAGTGATAACAGAATTGTTAATAAACTGTACTACAAAGAGCATTAGAAGCATGACTCTGATATTGATTGGTGTTTGGGATCCAGCTGCAGTACTTCTCCAGCGATATTTTCCCCGTTGGTTTGTGAAGCAAGCATTGAGGAGAAATGAACTCCTGAGTTTCAATCCTCATCACATCTGCCATACCCTCTGCTGGTCTCCAGAGGCAGCTATGCCACAGATCATGCTGTGCCAGGGTTACTCTGTCCACAGGGACCAGGATCTGCCTCTTGATGTTCCCTTTCACCTTGGCTGTCTGCAAATTCTGCCTGTGGCAGCTCTCTTTTAGGACTAGTAATCGAGGAGGGCAAAATGTTACCCAGGAAAGACATTGTTTCTAAAATTTGTAACACTGTGTTTCTTGCTTCATCATTTTATTCTTTTTTATCTAAGTGCCTTGTAAACATCCTGTTTGACTCACTCTAGCCACACTCCATGTCACAGTCTTTAATCAGTAAGAAATACGCTTAGGCAGAAGCATTGTTTATTCTTCTGATTAGAAATTCTGATTAGAAATTAGCACAACAGCTTTGCGCAGCAGATGCACATAAAAATCACTAATTCTTTAATATATGCTTTCTTGCATAGTCACCAATCTGATTTAATTTCCCTCCATGGCTTGTTTTATTCAGTGTGCTTTTTCCCACTGTTCCTCTCAACTCTTGCTTTCTTTGTTAGTGACTATCATCCTACTGACTTCAACCTTTCACTTGTGCTGCAGAAATGGCATGAAATGTTGGGTTTCTGTGCAAGAAAAATGTTTTCCATATAATCACTCTATTTTTTGTATTATCAAAATCTTTTTTATGTGAGGATAGATGTTTACTTGGAAAAACTAGGGATAATCTAGTTTCTCCAGTAAGATAGTGACCACAAAACCCTGTTCCCTTTCCAAATGCCTACATTAGTTTCAGAGCGCCCAAAGCTGTTGCTTTTCTTAAGATTCGATCCTTGGGAGTTTTCAGTTGCCCATTTCTAAAGGAGATGAAGCTTATGAGATGCTGACCTCTGTCCATCTGCCATTCCCTTATTCAAGTCAACACCTTTTAAGCTTACTGGCCAAACCTGAGGGGTGTGGGGCTCAAAGAAATAAAGTTCCTACAAGTTTCATGGAAATTGCAGCCTGAGCTGCCACTTTCAATTCAGTCTCAGTGACTAATGCTGCAAATGAATTGGCAGCTGGAGAGACAGGATGGTTATCCTGGAGAGCCATCAGCTTGATGCCAGTGGAGCATTTTGTTTCCACTGGCCTTACTGACAGATGAAGGATTAAGTCTGCAAGAAGAAAATGCTTAAGTTAGTAGTAAGGATGCTTTTGGGATAGTATGGCAATCAAAGCAGGGATCGAGGTATCAGTCAGGTTTTTCATTAACTGCTTTATCCACCTGTATGCTTTCCTAAGGATGTTGTCTTCACTTCTTTCCCCTCATGGATCATAACAAGAATCATAACCATCTTACTGAATCAAAGAATCACTTTGTGTTAAATCTGAGGGTCAAATTAAGCAAGAGCTTGGTTCCACTTCAGACAGAGAAAAGGCCAGGTAACCAGCAGGTAATTCAGTGCAAAACCTCATTCACACTCCAGTTTAAGCAGGGTTTATTCAGAGAGCAGCAGCACACACAAGAACCAATGTCGCAAGCTCTTCCTAGAAAAACAAAGCCAAGTCATCCTGAATAAAGAACAGACCTGTAACTTTTTGGTCAGTTTCTCCAGGAACCACTCAACCTCTTCCTCTCTGTGCCACTCATCTCAGCCTTGCAGTTAAGTGAGTTACATTTTTGCAGAGCGGGAAAGTCCATGAATCCTGCACTCACACACCACATGCCTGTTTTATGTTCCTCACATCCTCCCACAGGCGTTCTCTGTCCTTCAGATCTACACTTCCACATTCCCTTGTGTTGTCTCCTAGGAATAATGCCTGGTTTATTGTATCCCAATGGCTTTCTGAGGAAATTGGAGAGATCCCTATGCACTTCTGTTTTCTCACTTGCTTTCTATTTACTTCTTGTGTCAGGAAGAGGCAAACTGTTCTTGATCCCCAAAATCTTGGGTCTGCAGTAAACACCACCCTACAGTCAGTTATACTTCTCTCCATGCTATTCCATGAAGCCTGAAAGGCAAACGTGTCCTGGGACCTAATATGGAACTACTCCAGTAGAAGAGGAAGATTTTCTCCATCCCATCTAAAGAACCTGACAAGAAGCATGGGTTAGGAGAGACTTTAAGGCTCTTCTCTGCCCTTGCCAAAAATCCTCCATTTAACTGGAGACAGAGTAGCCTCTTCTAGTGCCATTAACAAGAAGTAACAAGAGAAAGGCTCTGTGGGCAGCAACTGTTTCTGGAGACAGAATGAGAGACTCTTTATGCCCAAAGACAAAACACTTGTAATATTCCCAAAGACTGCAAGTAGGAGAACATCAGGGACTAGAGGAAAATATTTCTCTGAAAACTCAGATTTATGAATAGAACCTCCATGTTCATGTTCCCCAAAAGAGCCAGGGGCTGTTCATTGCCAGCTCAGAAAACAAAACACAGGTTTTGTTTAGCAAACAGAACTTTGACCTAAAGTCTGCATTTTTTCGTATCCCCACTTATATTTGACAATCAGAAAAAATCAGAAAATCTGAAAAAATCATTTAAAAAATCAGAAATCTGGCAGCTCACAGATCTGCAGTGCTATGATGGTTTATAGCACATAAGTCCAAGCTAGAAAAGCAAAAATACACCCCCCACTTCACTCTCAGTGCTTGATTATTTTCTTTACAACAACATTTCTTTGTCCTCAACTCAGTTCTAGCCTGAAGAAATAAAAAGTCAAAAAACTGCAAAATTATTCTGAAAGAATAATTCTTGTCTTCCCATCCAAGATTAAATACAATGAAGAAAAATAAACAGATATTTGTGGGTTGAGACCCTCATCCAAAGCCCAGTGAAATCCTTGGGAATCCTTCCAGCAACCATAGGCTTTCAATTAGGTCTTATATAGTGAGTGATGTTTTAAAATTAATTCTAAATTAAGAGCCAAACCTCACTGGTATTTAATTTGTTGCCAGAAGCCACACAATAGACCTTTGAAGCAAAACTCTTAAAATGCCTAGAAATTCAGATTAAATGACTCACCAATGTTGAACAAATAAGGCACAACCACACCTCCTTCTGCTCTTCAGCTCCCTTAGGACACTATTTTCTCTGTGTTGGGTAATATATCAAAATATTTCAATTTTAGTGGTAGATTATGGCTGGCAGATGACAGAATTCTGGTAAGTGGTGACTGATCAGACAGTGCCTTCTTTGTCTGGGGACACTTCCAACAAAAGCTGAGTATTTAGCCAGAACAAGTCTGTAACCCCTTTCTAATAAAGTTAAGACTGGAAGCTCTGCCTTACTGGGAAGGATAGCAGCAGCAGATGGAACAGGAAGGCAGGGGGGAGCTAATCCGTGCTATTTATTTTGAATAAAAATAGCATATGGTGTGTCAGGTGCCAGCAATCTGCCCAGGGAGAACAGAGAGAGTTCTACCCCAAACTTCCTGCCCCAAAGGTGTGAGAATCTGGCAGACTCAAACATGTTGGTCTCTGAGTGGTGGAGCTCAAGAACTCAAGTTTTGTGTCTTCTGTCTGAATTGCCCAACATCTGTAGGGGCAAGAGCATCACGCTGCCTCTTAACTCATTTTGGGAGAGCTTTGGGGGCAGCATCCCTTCTTGGGGACATGAAGACCTAGCTTACTGTAAAAGCCTCACAAAATGTGTAAGAACTTGACAGGAACAAAGCTTTTACTTCTCTAGCAAGGATAACTAAATCTCATCAGTGGATTTAACAAAAAATATTAGCACATCTAAAATGTGGTTTCATAAGTTAAACTTCCTCAGAAAGGCAAAAAGAACTGCAGGGACAGGCCTGAAACAAAACCTTGGGTCTCAGCACCATGATCTAAACTAAAATCTCAGTTCTGACACACACCTCTTTGTTCCACAGAACAAATCCCAGACCAAAGCCTGCTTCACTTGGAGAAACTTTAAACCAGACTTTGAGGTTTAACTCACATATTACTGAAATGAAACACATTTCTAAAATGAAATGTTTTTCTTTAAATAAAGCAATGAACACTTTCACTTGACTTTTACAAGGCAATATCGAGAAGATGCATTATTGCATCACTCCTTCTAGCACTTCTTTAAATATCCTGGTTGAAGGACATGCTACAATTGCCACAGTGAGTCAAAAGAACTGACTCAAGAAAATTTATATAGGATTTTATCTGACCAACACAAAGCCAACAAAAAAACCTCTGCATCATTGTGGTTGGTAGTGATTGATCCTGCCACGTTACTACAAACAAAGCATTTGCTCGAAGCATTTGTTTGCTTTCCTTTTACCTGGGGGAATCTGGGATGGGTGAATGCCACAGAACTTAATGGAAACTTTTAATGCAGAAAGCTCACAGGAGCAGATTATATTTCTTGGGTGAACTGGTTTGCTTTTTCATTAGATCCACTTGTTTCTGTGGTTGGGTCAGGAGACCAAGTCTATGGAGTTAAAGTGATGCTCAGTTCCGTCTGAACTGTTTTGGAAGAAAAGACAGAAAAGTTGACACCAGAGGACAGAGATTAAAAAGGTTCTCCCTAAGCAGTGGCTGCTTTCTGTTCACATCCAGAAAATCATTCCTCACTCCAGTTATGCAATCACAATTACTTCATTTTTTGATCTTCAGTTATAGCCACATTTCTTGAAAGCTGCCCAGAAAACCTGGCTGGGACTCAGGTAAAGAAAGGAAGACTGACTGGTGAGTGAGCCAAGGAGGCGAGGTCAAGCCTGAGCTCAGAGCAGCAAGGAGAACAGAAAAAGAAGCAAGCATTAAAAAAGGGTGAATGGGTGTTGTTCCTCAGTGTTCAATGGGTTCCTCAATGTTGTCAGAGAGAAGTAGTTTGTTCCCAGATGGATAAGGGGTCAGTTCACTTTGTCGGCAGACAGGGAAAAGGTGGGAGGAGGAGTGGGGACAGGACAGAGAGCTGAGGCCTTTTCCCACTGCCAGCATGGAGAGCAAGGGGATGAGAGGAGATGAGGAGCAGTGATCCCTGCTGTTGGGAAGGTACCCACAAAATGCCACCATCCCCAGCCAAGCCAGCTCTCCCTCAGCAGCTGGGCTTTCTATAGCACCAGGACACCTATAGTGCGAAATATTATACAGAAGTTTGCTGGGCTTGCCAGCTCCTTATTTCGCCTGTTTTGGGAACCAGTCCTTGAATATAGAGGAGTTGTGAGGAAATGGCTGTCATGAGGCCCTGATGTCCTGAAAAACGTCTCTTCTGACAGTCTCCTGGGAGCCCAGAGTATTCAGGATTTTAGTTCCCAGGGACTAGAGAGCTAGCAAAATTCACAGAAGCCCCCTGGAATGGGACCTGACCCGAAATGTGAAAGCTGCAAGTGATCACTGAGAAAAAAAAATATTTTAGGTAAAAGGTGTGTTTTGAAGAATGGGCATGAGGGGAAGATAATTCTCTAGTTGTAGGATCACTCATATTCATGAAGATCTAAGGAAAGAACTGTGGATTAAATCCCTCTTCTCCCAAACCTTCAACTTTCAGTTTAAATTTGGGCATGAATACTTGGATTCCACTTTGAAAAATTAATCACACAGAGGACTGCAGACCTCAGAGCACACCTCCACTTTCAGTAATCAGTGGAACTAATAAATATAGATTCATAGAATCATTAAGGTTGGAAAAGATCTGCAAGATCATCAAGTCCAACCTTTAAAGTTCTTGTTTGTTGCTTCAAACTGCTAGAGAAACATGGATTATGCAGATCTTTAGTGTGTCAACATTACTTCCAAAAAGAGAAACAATTGAGTTGTTCTCACAGAGTTGAATTTTGAACTGCTGCTGGTGTCTTATTTTGGAACATTTTTCTTCCCTAGAAAATACCAATCCACAAAATGTTATTGCACAGTGAAGAAATGTCTCTCTAAAAAAAACAAACAAACAACACAACAACAACAAAAAACAAACAAACAAACAAACACCCAAGATTTTTTTTATCATAGTTAAAAGCTGGACAGATGAGAGCAAGAACCTGCAGCTCTAGATAGTAGAAAGGATATAGACCATAAATACAAGTCAAACTTATAAATAAAGTAATAATAACCCTTCACTATACACTGCTCCCTGCTCCCCTTTCCAAAACATCAAACAGATCCCACAAGGGAGCACTTTTGGGTGGTTACAAGTCAAGAGCGAGATCTGATGATGAAAAAATGGGCTCTGGGCAGGGTGGAACTGCTGGCACAGTTTAACACTTACATTAAGGGAACGACAGAGATTACATGGGCAGGTGTTGGAACCTGGCAGCAGTCTAGGAAGGAACTCTGGAAAGCTGTCAGAATGGTGGGCAGAGGAGGAGAGAGGAAAAGCGTTTGGGCTGTTGGGGTAGAGGCCTGATTGCACTTGGCAGCTGCAGGGCACTGCCCCTTTAAACGGGGCAGGTTTGTGGCCATGTATATTCAGCAGAGTTTAGGAAAATCCAGTTGCTGTTCCTGCAGAGGAAGGGAGCAAATAGGGGAAATCAGCAGCTCCACAAACTCATCTCGAAGCTGCTGTTATGGAGCTTGTAATTCTTTAACAGTATTAAACAGCCTGGGGATGGCACTGCAGGGTGTCGTCTCACTTCTGGCAACTCCTAGTCCACAGCACCTGCTTTTGAAGCAGCTAAAAACTGCTCCCTGTGTTCTGGATACATTTTTTTAAAAGGTTCCAGTAACATTTTGATCTCTTCTGTCATTCTGGATTAGATCTCCACGTTAAAAGTAAAATGTGAGCAGAATTTGTTCAGGCCTGGGAACTTCCCAGTCTGGTAAGAATTCTGGAATCTGCTTTTCTTTTCTACATCTTATTTACTGAAATGTCTGCATGTCATGTTTAATACTGATCTCTGGGGTGAGATAGCTTTTTTTCTCTGATCATTCTTCCTATTTGGAAAGCTCAGTGCCCAATGAATACTGAAGACAGCTGTACTTCTGAAATTAATCTTGGATAACCTTATCTAAATAACATCATTTGAAAAATGAACAAACTTTTGTGAGAGGAACTTTCCTAGATAAAGAGATAATTTTTAACTCAGTGGCTAGTTGAAAGGCAACATTTAAGCATTTGTTTTATGTTATTGTGGAGAACGACCATGTGATTCCAAAACTAACATCCCAAACCAGCAGTTAAGCAAAAAAAACACCAAAGAATGAGACAGCAAACATTTAAAAGCATTTACATGTGAAAGGAATTTAATATGAGAAATGTCACTTATCCAAGTACGTAATTCTGGTCTTTCTATTTCATGGCTGCTTGCTTAGAAATTGCGGAGCCAGACGCAATTTTAAAAATTACGAACTGTATTTTTCTATTGCTCAGAAAATAGTTTCTACAGAACCATGACCAGTATTTTGAACTGTATCAACATGAACTATATTAAAATGCATAACAACACATTTTGGCTATTAATTATATATTAACTTTGTTCCAGTGCACTCAACTGGCTTTTGGGAAGTTCTGCTCTGTTCAATATGGGCAAGGTTTGCTTTCTGCCCTAGAGGCAGTTCCTTAAGCTTCCAGCTGCCAGGAATATGCTGTGCTCACTGTGACACATAGAGAGGAGAGAAACAGCTCTTGCAAATAACTTTCTAACAGCAGTGGGATGCCCTGGAGCACTAGAAAAGGTACGAGGCTGCAGTTTTCACAAACAAAGAATAGAGTTTGCTTCCTCATCTTGATGGAAACAAGGATATTTTCCTAGTTCCTGCAGTCACGTCACTTTGCACTGGTGCAGCACCCTCCCAGGGATCGAGTCTGTGATTTCTGGGCCACAGCTGGTGCCTCTGCTCCCTGCGAAGGGACTCCCCTCATCCCGGTGCTACGAGGCTCCCCTCCCAGCAGAGAGAAGTGCAGCACTTGTTCACTCCCTCAGGGCCCGACTCCAAGTCTCCAGGAGAAAGTGGGAACCTTTCCAGGGACTTCCACGCACTTTTGGTCAGGCCCTGGCCGATCCACGCACAGCGTTCCCACCGCGCAGCGACAACTCAGCTGCTCGTGTCCCTTCCCACCTGGCCCCTCTGGAAGCCCTTAACCCTCTCCTCCTCCCTGCCTTCTTCACGGCACATCCGACCTGCGCTCCCTGGGGTGCAGGCCCGGGACACGGCCCCGCAGAGGGGATAAGGAACGCGGAGCGCTCCGGGGAATACGCGGCTTCGTGCGTCGCTCCGGCCGGGAGCCCGCGGCCCCTGCCCTGGATGTGACGAGTCCCCTCGGGGCATCGCGGGGAGCTGGCAGCCCCCGCCAGACCC
>WEIT01019406.1:19578-61199 GCA_013389985.1 Dryoscopus gambensis | reverse complement strand
CCGGCCCCCGCAGGGGCCCGCCCGCGGGCGGCCCGGAGCGGGTCCCGCACGTGGCGCTGGTGCCCCGGGTGACGCTGTGGCTTTGCAGGGCTGGAAACCTTCGTGGCCGTCGCCAAGACGCTGCCATCGCCCCAAGTGTACGATGTCGTGGAGGGATACGTGAAAATTTCCATGGAGTGTGCTGAGATATTCAAGCTTCTCGATGGAGAAAGGAAGCCTGAAAGTGAAGTAAGTTGGGCATGGGGGTTGAAAGTCACTGACTAGCGGCTACGATCCCAACAATCCCACCCTGGAGAAGAACCAACAAAAGGTAACCAGGGCATAGTCACAGCCCTATGGCTGCCGGATCTCCAGGAGCATTTGGAGAACGCCCTCAGGCACAGGGTGGGATTGTTGGGGTGTCTGTGCAGGACCAGGAGTTGGACTGGATGATCCTTGTGAGTCCCTCCCAGCTTAGGATATTCTATGATTCTAGGAATAAATGCTTTGTGGTATAAATAACTCTGATAATTTAATATGGTTTTGGTTTGTTTTTTTTTTTTCTGGAAGTAGCAGTGGTAGAAGCACCTACCAAGTGGGAGATGATCTTTTCAGTTCATAGATGTTCCTGGATTCAATGATACACGCAACCAATAGTCCTATCCAAATCAAGCTGTTCAGGTTCTTTAAATGTTATCAAAAGACCTTTTAGGAAATAAGGGGATCAGTAGAAACAGTTAAGAAAGCAAAACAAAGATGGTCCAGTGAAAGTTAATGTTTTTACATATCTCCCTGATACATCAGTATTTCTGGAAGCCACTGGTAAAGTTGACGTAATTTTTCTCATCTCAGCTGGACACAAATTTATCCTCATCAGAATATGATGAATGAACAAAAATTCGGTAACTTTTCACTGTGAATGCTGGTGCAGCATTGCTAACTGCTTACAATGTAGCATTGTATTGTTTTCTTTTTAACCATCACTTGCTGGTCTTTGCCTTACAGTATCATTTTTGTCTGTGTGATGAGGACCTGTGTCGTGTTCAGTGACAGGCTTTCCTCAGCATCCTTTTGCGGACAGGGGCTGATGTTTGTAATGGGCACAGCCCCAGTGCTGCATGGATTCTGGATTCTTCTGGAAGGAATTAATTGCAAGACTGGAACAGCCCAGATGTTTTTCTCCACCACATTTCATTTTTTGTCGTCCACTTAGGAGCAATTGTCTCCTGAAGCACTGATTCCTTGAAACTACATGCTCTCATAAGTAATCTTTTTGAAGAGGAAGCATTAATTTGGGAAAGAATCTAGAAGTTAATGTTGCTTTCATATGTGGAAGCTTTCCTCTTGGAGTAGGGTTACTCTTTTTATTAGTGAAGGTTGTTACTGTTTGCTCAGCTAATAATTTCAAGTCTTACCTGATACTGTCAGATATTAATATACTTCTTTATCCTGCAGATGCTGTTAATCTTTCAAGCTCTAGAAGCCATTTTGCTGAGGACAGCCAGTGACCTCTCACATTTTTCTGTTGTGGGAATGAACATTGTCAAAAAGTTGATTCATTCCTATATGAAACTGGTCTATGCTGCTTTGTATTCTGAAAATCACAGGTAAGCCTTCTTGGTTGTCTAGTGGAGAATCTCTGTCAGTTGATCTGGAGGGACTGTACCAGACATTGCAAAATTCATCTTGACTTATTACTAATAATCCACCTTTATTTAAAAATCCTATTCCACTTGTCATAAAATAATTGCCTGTGGAAGTCTTTGCAAAGCGGAAGCTCTGGTACAGTAAACAATCCAGTGCTGTAGGATACTTTCCTGAAACTGTAGTTTTCATCAGTTGGGCCTGTCCTAGTGAGAGCTAACATGTGTGGTACCTTGAGTCCTGTTATTTTAATGCTACTTGATTTGTGGGGTGAAATGCACTGTGTGGAACAGGGCTGGGCAGTCTTCCTGTGATGGCAAAGAGAGCTGCTCGAGTGGTTTATTCCCCTGTGTTTTTTGGAGCCAGGTTTCCATGTTTATAATGGATTTTTCTCTTTCAAACTTTTTTCTATATTTTTCCAGTCTCTTAAATCTGAGGTTGTTTTAGGTTGTTTAATGACTGTGTTACCTAGTCCAGACCAAACAATTTCTCATGCTCATGTGGACAGGGTGAAAGAAGTTGCAAATGCCAGAGACATTTCAATACAAACCTGGGAGGAAGAGGAAAGGAGAGAAAAAACCAGACTGAAATTGGCTTCTCCAAGGCCAATTACTCATCTTGCAGTCTTTGAGCAGAACTGGAAAAGCTTTCTCTGCTTTCCCAGTTCATAGACACAAGCGTGCTTCCTGCACTGCGCAGTTGATCTTATTACAGCAGGCATTTTAACTGGACAGAAAATCTCAAATAGGTATACTGGAAACAAATTTTGAAGCTGTGCAAGATCTGCACTTCTGATAAGTGTTGAAAGATTTCAGGTTCTGGAGAAATCGTTCTAGAATCTGCACAGAGGAGGCTGCAGATTTCTGATGGGAGATGCACTGCATTTTCTGTGCAACCTCTTTGATGTGCAGAGGGATTTTCTTTACTGTATGTCTAGATGGGATCTGTGCTTGAATCACGTGGCTTTTTACAGATTGTCCATGACAGAAACATGATGGACAGATTACAAGTCTGTTCATGGGTGGTGGCTGTTCAGATGATGGAGGTCTGCAGTCTTGTACCCAGTGGCCCTGGCATATTCCCACTGAAATAAATGGCAAACCTCTATGCATTTAGTAATTCATAGAATCATAGAATAATTGAGGGTTGTCTAGTCCAACCCCGCTGCCATCAGCAGGTCATCTTCAAGTTGTTAATTTTGGCACTTTCTCCCTTTTAAACTACTTTATAAAGGGAATATCCATCCTCACATAACGGTTTAATTTTGGGGAAGAATATAAAAAGGAGTTTCCTTCTCCCTTCTTCCCTCTCCCCTCTTTCCCAGCTGCTGTTATTACTGCCTAAAATAATTATTTTGATTGTTTAACTTCCCTTCTATTTTGTCTTTCAGTTTTAATCTCTTGGTTTGTATTATAACCATCATCCTGGAAATAACCTGCAGGTTTACCTCTGCTTTTTTTTTAGGATGAGCCGAGGGTGCCTTACGCTGTTGTCAGCAATGGTGGCTCAGGGCCCAGATTCGGCAAGGGATGTATATAGTCATTTTGATTTCAACAACAAATACCTGCCTGGATTGTTGAAAAAAAGATGTAACAAGGTAAATTAAGGTGCTGTGTGCCATGGAATGCTATACTATGGCTCCATCAGCTTTTTTAGCCAACTATTTAGAACAAAGCTGTTGCCAATGTTTCTTTGCTGTATTTTCATCTGCAAGAACATAACTCTCCCTTCCTGTCCTTTGTCAGGCTGAAGTCCTTAATTGTGCCTAACTGGACACATGGAAATGTGGCCTTGTGTTTTTCCAGGAATCTGTGGAGAAGTATGGATGTACAGTTTCTATGAACTGCCCTTCTAGTGTCTAAAACAGTGTTCAAGTGATTGTAAACTCCTCAAAACTAGTCAGTCTTTTTGCAGTTTGGTCCCACTGAAATAAATGCAAATCGGAGAGGGGATATTGCCCAGCACTAATACAGAGTAATGGCATTTGAAAACATAAACAAGAGTTTTAAATAATCTCTAGCTGGAAATCCTTAAGAAGAATATGTGAGCGAGGAGAAAAAGTGACTCCTCTTTTTCCGGAAAAAACTATCTCTTGTTCCCTCCCTGTTTACTAAAAATAGTCAGGATTGACACAAAGCAGTGCTTTAGAGCAAGAATATTAACTTGTCATTCTAAATGTAAGTGTGTAACAAATCCAGTATTATTTTCAATGCTGACATGTTGTTTCTGGATTTTAAAGATGACTTGCGTACGTTTGTGTTGGGTTTGTGCCATCTGAGATGAAAATTCAGACTTTTTCTTTATAAAGCAATCAAGTGGAAGGCAAAAAACCAAACACATCCCTTTTTCCCTGGAACCACCTTTTATAGTTCCAGAACTGTCATATTCCATGGATTTTGACCTAACTGCAGAAGCTATCTGCAGGAATATCTCCACCCTTAATTTTAAATCCTTGGATGTAGTCTTTTGACCACAAGCTTGTTAGATACATGAGTAAGGTAAAAGGAAACGAGCATCCAAAAGGTCTTAGTCTTGCACAGCTTTCAGTGAAATTATGTCACAACTGGCTATCAGAGATGAGTTTTTTAACACAAAAATACCAGGCCCCAAGTTTACAGTAAAATCTTTTTTCTTTCTCTTTATTTCTTCTTTCAATCCTTTCATGAGTCCCTGCTGCCTTATTTTTTGCCTACTCAGTATCTTCTTTCAGGCTTTTTTACATGCAGCTTAGTTTTGCACAGCAGGTTTAAAAAAAATTGTAAATCATGGTGGGACTCTGTCAGCGAATGTAGTGATAGGATGAGGGGTGACTTTTTATTTGAAAGAGAGTAGGTTTACATTAGATGTTGGGAAGAGATTCTTGGCTGTGAGGGTGATGAGATGCTGTCCAGCACAGGTTGCCCAGAGAAGCCGTCACTGCCCCACCCCTGGAAGTGTCGAGGACTGGGTTGGATGGGGCTTGGAGCAGCCTGGGATAGTGGAAAGTGTCCTTGCCCATGGCAGGGGGGTGGAATGAGGTGATCCTTAAGATCCCTTACAACTCAAACTGTTCTGTGATTCAATGTTCATATCCTATGAAGCTGTTACAGGCCAAGCTTTCACTGATTGCACTGTGCCTGAAGTGGTAGTTTTATATTAGCCCCTTTTAATGGGCATTTTTGTGAACTCACCGAGCAGTGCACAAGTGAGGAAGTTCACTGATGCAGGGTTTGGCATGAAACTGCTGTTAATGTTTCCTTTTTCTTCAAATTTGTGACCTGTCTCATATACTGAGCATTGAAAAGCACGTGAACTAGTACATTTTCTTTTTTATGTTAAAGGGATCTGCATAATGCAAGAAGTTTTTTGGCTGCATACACTGTGGATGCATTGCACGTAAATGTATGTCTAAGGCTACATGCAACGTGTTTATAGAAGTTGTTTCATTTACCCATTTATGGCACTTCTTTTAATCTCTAGCACTTGCAGTAGTGATTCTGCAGTTGGGTACCATCTGTGTGCTAACAGTATTTTTTAATTTTATATTTATATTTTTATGTTTCCAGGGGAGAACAGATGTCCGCATGGCCTATATTCAGTTTGCTCTCTCCTTTCTCATTGCTGGTGACAATGCAATCTTGGCACAGGTGCTGGAATTAAAAGGTACTTCATAATTGCTTGTTGGGTTTTTGTTTTTAAGGCACAGTCATTTATAAGTGATAATAAATATGACCTAATTAAAAATGTGAACCAGGTAGAGAGCAGTAATAAGAAGCAAAATATATATTTTTAATCTTATTACCTGAAAAGCTTTAAACTTCTTTGGTAGTGTAGTAAATAAGCCTCTTCTGCTTGAGAACAATATACTATCTGCTAAAACTGCAAGAATAGAAAGCCTTTGGTGACACAGATTTTTAAAAAAGTAAATCTAATATAAAACTTGGAGGTCATGCAGTCAATAACCAGAAAAAAAAATTTATGGCCTCCAGCCTTGCTAATAAGACAGTAAGAGTAGATATGTTGCATTCATTTTGTTTTTAGAAACTGTTAAAGACTGTGTATGCTTCGTTTGCTTTTCTGCCCTCTGAATTGTGACCCTTGGTAAAGTTATGAGAGAATTCAGAAGGGATCTAGAAAGACTGCTTTTAAAAATGTCCTTAAGCCATTACCTGGCAGCACGTCATTTCTGCTAGGGCGAGGGACTGAGAGCTGGCTGTAATTATTTACTTCTCTTGCTCCTGCCACCCCAGGGCTGCTGATTTCCTTTAGGTGCTGGCAGTTGTTTGGTTCTTTCAGGCTGGGAATTGCACACTGCAGCCCAGTCAGTACAGCTGGCTTTCATTCCCCTGTAAGAGCCCCAGGTTCTCTATAAACGGAAGTTGTCTAACTTTGGGATGAACAGGTGAGCCAAAAGATGATGCATGTGGTTGGAGATGGAACCTCCAAACATTTGAGAATCACGCAGTGAAGCAATTGCACGTGCTTCAGTGGAAAGAATGTGAATTTACTTAAATTTTAGTATGGCATTTCAGGGCCCAAAATGTATTTAAAGTTGACAGGTGCTGTAGCATTGTTATTCAGCAAATTGGCAAATTAGCCAGTCAAGATGAGAGTAGGTTTGGCAGCATCGCTTGCTCATCACCATAGTCACAGACACATCATCCTTCTGAACTCTGATTGCTGCCTTTTGGTTCATCCTGGAATATAACAGCAAGATAAATAATGTGACATGGAAGAGGAATGGGTATGAATTCCCTGAAGCATTTTAGTATGAAAAGAGCTTTCACTTTTTGATTTAACATTTGAAATGTCCTCTTAGGTTTCATTCCAGATATTCTTCGCTCTGAAATAAAGGAAGACAGAGTTTCTACTGTCAGTCTTCTACTTTCCACACTGAGAACTAAGGTACGATGCACCCTCAAAACTGCATTGTCTCACGTTTTCTATTTTCCTCATGGCTGGAAACAGTTCTGCTGTGATTTCTCGCACAATGTTCAGTTCTTAGGGCTGCCTGCAGTGTGCTGCTGCAGTGTCTGTGACTGATCACGTGTTGGAGGTTGGCAGCTTGGATTTATTACTGTCTCAGGATTGAAGTGTGTTCTCCTTTTCCAATGCCCCCTTTTAAGGAAATCATTGCAATAGCTTGTGCTTGAATGCTAATTTCAGCTCATCTTCAGTGTGCGGTGTCCAACAGATTCTCACCTTTTTGTGGATTGGGACTGCATCAGTGCCCAGTCTGAATGTCAAAAGAACTGGAGTATTTTTGGTGCTTCCAGTGACAGTAAGATTGGTCTTTCAGTTAATTAGTCTCATGCTGAAATTGGGAGCTCAGCTAGACTTGAGTGGGTTTGTTAGCTCTGAGCTGGGTAACAATGTACCGTTGTCTTTCCAGGAGAAAAAGGATTTTGTGTGGTATTAGTACAGGGGCTGAGATGTGAAAGGGGAGTCCAGGAGCTGCTGGTTGCAGTTGAAGGGTGTGTGGTACCTTTCCTCAGCCAGTCTTGCCATTGAAGCCACATCCTGTGGTCCTGGTTAGCTGAGTTTTGGACTCACTGCTGGGACGACAGCGTTTCTGCTGCAGGAAATAAACTCAGTCAAAGATATTTCTTGGTAGGGTAGAGGAGAAGGGAAGTCTTGTAAAACTGTCTTCCCAATAACAGAGAATTTGTTGCGAAAAGGAATGGGTACATTCCACCTGCTGTCAAAAAATATTGCTGGAAAGGCAAGGCTGCTCACCTTTGTTGGTTTTTCTGGTTCTTTCATGGCAGACAGAAATTACCTTGTGCTGTACCAAGGATGAGACAGAAAACAGGGAAGCGGGACTTGCTGAAATTTATGAGAGTTGGTTTAGTGGTGGAGAGCCAGCTCTGTGTGTACTAGAAGAATGAAGTATGTTGCTATTTTGCCGTGATTTTTTGATAAATTGCGATGAATAGAACTTTTTTCTCATTGTTTCCAGGTGGTTCATAACAAAAATATCACCAAAACGCAGAAGGTGCGTTTTTTTACTGCAGAAGTGTTGCTTCACATCGCTTCACTGTACCGCTGGAATGGGATTACTGATGTCAGCCCTGGGGATTTAAAGGTCCGGTAATTTATTTCTTTGTTACTCTTGGTCCTTGTGCTGCCTTTTTTTCCCCGCCTCTTCCAGCCCACAGGTTTTGAAACATCTCCTAGTTGCTCTGAGCTTGATGAGCTTAAAAAGAGGAATCTACTGAACCTATTTAAAAAGAACCCCTAAATTTCTGCTGCTTCTCACTGGGTTTTGGCTACAGATTTTTCACCTTTGTGTCTGCCCTCTTGCATTTCCTCTACCAGATGCTTATGACCCTGCCACTCCCATCCTGATATGCTGTAAACACCCTTTGGAGGAGATCTGTTTCTAGTAGGTGTCTGCTTGGAGGTGTGCAAATCTCTCACCCCATTCATAAGCATGCATTTCAGTTCTGAATAATTTTAAGTTCTTACAATTCCTGGCAGTCCTTGTAAGTGATACGATTCATGATTTCCCAGCCACAGTTGTCAAGAGTCTTCTCATCCATAGGGATCTTGAGTTCTTCTGGATGTAGAAGGTTATTGGAATTGAAGAATCGCAGAATGGTTTGGGTTGGAAGAGGCCATCAAGTCCTGAAGCTTCTCTTCTTGATCTGAACAAAAGCCAAACTTTCTTTTAGCATTTCTCTAAGAGGAGCTATATAAAACGTAGAGAGAAGCTGATACCTGTGATGCCAAATCTCATATGCCTTTTATACTCCTTTTTGGTTTTTACAGGTGGCTCAAGGTTCTGAAGAGGTGGGAAAAGTGATGGTACGAGAACTTGTGCATAGTTTCTTAATGGACCTCTGCTGCTCTCTGAAACATGGCATAACGTTCTATGATCCAAGTCTTGGAACTTCTGGCAAGTAAGTCACTGGGTACTTGGGATTGTGCGTGGATTTTTTGCTAGAAGCAAAAGAGACCTCACTAGTTACCATGTCTGCCCTGAAATATGTGGTATTAATTCAAAGTAATTACTGTTTGATGTGCAGAAAATGTGGAGGTAAATTCAGTTCTTACTTCTCTGAGTATAAACTCAGAAATTATGCCAGGAGGGTGAGAGGTCTTGCCTTCAATTAACAGTTAGAGGAGCTGCAGAGTTCGCATCCCATATAAGTATCGAAATAAGGATTTCTTATTTAAAATATTTTTTTTTGTCTTCAACAGGGGAGGAAATGTGGTACTTCTGCACTTCCTGCTTGGTTTAAAAACTGCAACAGAAGATGAAATGGTTGCTGATCTCATGGTGAATATTCTCAAAGTATGCCCAGATTTGTTGAATAGATACTTCAAGGAGACCCAGTATTCTTTTGTTCCTAGAGTGAAGTCTGCTTGGATGGACAACATGAAGTTACTCAAGAAGGTAGGAGTACGGATGATGGTAAAAAACCATGCTCAGAGCAGGAGGCTCTATAAACATTTAAACTAAAGTGGGAAAGAAGGAATTGGTATAAGAAGCAGTGGAAAACATCACATCAATGACATATTTTTTGAGATGCAGCAATATCAAAGCTCAGCTAGAAAAACCTTTTGTCCTTTGTGAGTGTTCCGTTGCCTTTTTGTTTCATTTAAAATGGGCAAGTAGGATCTGGAATCTGTTGAAAGAAATGGCCTTTAGCAGGGATGCTGGTTGCATACAGAGGGTCCATTTAGTTGAGTAGGAGTCTGGAGGATGCTCTGTAACATCTTTGCATAAAAATTGACATTTAATGTTGCCATTACTTTCGACAAGTCAAAATCCTTCTGTAAAATGCTCCCCAGAAGAAGCTGTCATCTCCGGGACTGTACCAATGGGGCTTAAATTTTTGGGTTTTTTTCTTTCAGATCTATGAGGCTCAACCAGAGATCTCCAATTCGTTTAAGACTTCAGAGTTTATTCCTCTTCCCAGGTTGCTTTCTATGGTGATGGTGACAACAGTCCCTGCAGTGTGCAATAAGATAATGTTCACCAAAGGGTTAAATGTAAGAGCAGTATTAAGTATAGTATTTCAGTGATTTTTCTGTCCCAGTTAGTACTGTTTGATTTAAGTGTGTGATCATTCAAGAATTGTTAAGTTGGTTAATTACATGTGTTTTGTATTGTCTGCCTCAGCATAAATCTGGCTTGGGGAAGCACTGGAAAATGAACTAAAATCACTGATCATGATTCCAGATGCCTTTCACAAGCACCAGTTCTGCCACTGCCTGCTAGTGGTTTAGGCTGGGAATCTGAAAACCTATGGATTCTTTACTGCTAGCCAAGATTCAGAAATAATTAAGTCACTGACAAATTTTAACACACGTTACAGATTCTGTGCAAAGCATAACAGGAATCACTGAAATGTCATTAATTCACTTCCTTCTTTTAGTTGCCCAGCGCAGAGGTGAAGCACAGCATCCTGTCACTGATATCCATGGTGCTGAGAAGAGCCCTCAGGAACATTGAGCACTGTTTGTCTGAAGAAACTTGGCAAAGGTCACAAATCTACACACTGCCGGCAGTGCAGGAGTTTGTGCAGCTCTACAGAGAAGCTGTCAGCAAGGTAGAAAGAAAGAGACAATTGGGGGCCGACAGGAGGCATTTTGCAGGCAGCAGACAACTGCGCTCCTCTGTACTTTCTCCTCAAGTGGTTGCAGCCTAGGAGCCAGGAGGTGGTACCCTGGGGGAGGCTGTGGATTAAATGGTGAGGTAGGAGCCTATGTTTCCTGACACAGCTGTCTGATGGGAATGCAAATAAAATTCTGTTGAGACAGATTTGTAACATTAATGGCTGTTGTGCTGCAAATGACTTCCAAGAGCAGGAAGCAAGTTCTCCTGGTTCAAGTCAATGTAGCTGGCAGAGGTTATTCAGAAGTTACTAGACAAGAGAGCACTTGAGTTGGAAATATACCATGAGGAAGAAGAACCAAACATAAATTTTTCACAGGAAACCTTTTCAATAAAATGTTCTTTCCAGTACTTACATTCTGCAGAAGTGAAAGTATAGTGCTTGATTTCAGATCACTCCCTGACTGCACGCAAGGTCAGTTCCAACCTTTGTGAAGAGGAGCAAATCTTCCTGTTGGCTGTTTGGGGATGTATTTATCACAGGAGCTTTGTCTTACAAAGGAGAGCTGTTGCAATTCACCCTTTTTGCTTTTAGGTTTTACCAGACATGAATAGTATAGTGGCTGTCTGGCAGTCCCTTCTGAAGCAAGAGAAAGAACACCACGATGGCCCAGCAGAGAAAAAGGAAGGTGATGTCTCCACTGTGAAGGCAATGACTGAGACAGAAGTTGCTGAGCAGCATGGTAGGCAAAGCAGGTGGAGTTACCCCTTCTTATCTCTGTGGGAATGGATGTAGTGAAACCCTCATCCCACCCTAACTTCAGCAGAATCCAGATCTCACTTGTGCATTTACTACTCACCTTTTATTTGTTCAGTTCTTCAGGCCATTAGAATTGCCTGAGAACACAGTTTAACATATAGGCTGCCACTGCTACTAGAAGGCTAAGCAGTTTGGCTTTCTGCTGTCCCAGGATCCCAGAATGGTTGAGGTTGGAAGGGATCTCTGTAAATCATCTTGCCCAGTATCTCTGCCTAAACCTGGTTACCCAGGTCCATGTTCACACAGCTTTTCAGCATCTCCAAGGATGGAGACTCCAGAACCTCTCTGGGCAACCTGTGTGGATGCTTGATCACCCTCGTGGTCAAAAAGTGTTTCCTGATGCTCAGAGCGTTCCTGTGTTTCACTTTGTGCCCAGTGCCTCTGCTCCTGCCACTGGGTGTTCTGTGAGGAGCCTGGCCCTGTCATCTTTGCACCCTCATCAGGTGTTCATATGCATTGATGAGATGCCCCTGAGCCTTCTCTTCAGGCTGAACAGTCCCAGCTCTCCCAGCCATTCCTCACAGGAGAGAACTTCCAGCCCCTTCACCAAATTTGTGAGCTTTTGCTGGACTCTCTCCAGTGTCTCCATGTTCTGGGAAGTCCAGACCTGAGCACAGCGCTCCTGGTTTGGCCTCCTCAGTGCCGAGAGGAAGGAGCAGCTCCCTGGCACCAGGACTCCAGGGCCTTCGGATCCTTCCCAGGCAGTCTGCTGTCCGGTTGGGTGGCCCCCAAGATGTACTGCTGAATGGGGCTGTTCCTTCTCAGGTGCAGGGCTCTGCTGTTCCTCTTGTTGAACTCAGCCCTCCTGCCCTTGACCTTTCCATGCTAGTAGTTGTTTTACAGCCAGAAAACAAAACCGGCGGGGAGACTTACATGCCTGAAAAATAATTTTTGGAGATATTTTTCTTTGTCCAAGTTATTTTACTGGGAGGTCATATTTTTTTAGCAGTTATTTACTGTGGCTGCACAGATGCTTGTCTTGATGTAGCACAGGAGTGGAATTAGGAGTGTTGGAAGAGGGAGAGAGGGTTGGAGTGAAGGCTTCAGTTTTCCTCTCTCAAGCCCCATCCCTCCTGAAGGGCTTGCTTCCACAGTCCCATTGCAGGGAATGGGAAGTTTCAGAATTGTCTGCGTCTTGGCCAACAGCCTCTGAAGTTTTCCTTGTAAGCTGGAGATAAATCTGCAGCCAGTTTTGCCCCAGGGTATGTTTTATATGTGTGAGCACTTCTGAGGCAAATTAGAAATGGCAGCTCTCGATCTAAGCACTGAATAAGCTGATTTAGTTTTGAAAGTATTCACACAGGAATGCTGGGGAAGGAAACTGGAGATTCCGTGGGTGTTTTTCTCGTTTTTCTTGTTGGGAAGATAGCAGGTCATTTCCTAGACAAGTCTGCTGGAAATACAGTTAGTAATTCTCATGCTTGGTTATGGAGGTGCTACACTGTGGTCTCTTGCTATGAAGGAAGAAGAAACTAATTATGGAAACACTTTGTTTAGGTTCGGATGATGCTGAGACACTGCTTCTGAAAGCTGCACTGCTTCAGATCATATGTCTTTATCAGAAGGTTGTGCCCCACGTGGTAGCACAGAGCAACTTTGATTTTAGCAAGCTGCTAAAAGGTATGTGATGGGTATTTCTATTTCCTCCACTCTTTTCTCTGGTTGTTTACAAAGCCCACAGCAGAAGGGAATGTTTGCTTTTCTGTGGAGATAAAGAACTGATTTCTAAAAGTAGCCCATTTTAGTTTCTCCATTGTGCTGGCATTTATTGTTGCTGTTTCTGCAGTGCTCTGGCACTGTTAAACTCCGTAGCTGCACTGCCACACTCAGCTGCCAGCACTACATTGCACTCCAGTGTTCCTCTCTGTGTGTCATATTCTTGGAAGTGTTTGATCTTCGTGGGCTTTGAATTCTAGCCTTTCTGAAGAAGGCTTGTCTTCAGCTCTTAATGAGGTTTCTTCTAGCCCTCTGTCAAAAATCCACCATCAGTAAGTTATTTCCAAACCAAAGCTGCAACAATAATGAATTTTTTGAACAGGATAGTTCACAGAAAGTTTGGGGCGGTGGGGGGAAGCACCTCCCGGATTGCCAGTGTCCTCTGAAAAATCTCGTAATAGAGATTTGGCCTTGGTAGAGTCCAGTAGGACAGAGCCCTGGAGGGCAGAGAGGCCTTAGAATGCTGGGTGATATCATAAACCCAAGGATCACCTCCTCCAAGCCAGGTGTCCTGACTAGGAAGAAATTGGGCAAAAATGCCAGGAGGCTACCATGGATGGATAAGGAGCTGAGAAGCAAAATCACAGGGGAAAAAAAAGAGTTTTCAGGAGGTAGAAGCAAGGACAGGTGGCCTGGGAGGAATATAGGGAAATTGTATGGGAAGCTAGGGATAGGGTTTGGAAGGCTAGGGCTTAGTTAGAACTGAGCCAGGCATGTCAAAGACAACGGGAAGGGCTTCCATAGGTATATTGCCAACAAAAGAAAGCCCAAGGATGGTGTGGACCCTCTCTGCAAGGAAACAGGAGACCTGACCACCCTAGACATGAAGAAGGCTGAGGTTCTCAATGACTTCTGTGCCTCAGCCTTCAATTGCAAGTTCTCGAGCCAAGCCTCCCAAGTTAGGAAAGGCAAATTCTGGGACTGGGAGAGTGAAGATCCTGAGCCCACTGTCAGAGAGGATCAGGTTCAAGCCCATCTGAGGAACCTGAACGTGCTCAAGTTCATGGGACCTGATGAGATCCATCCACGGGGCCTGAGGGAACTGACAGAGGAAGTGACTAATTAACTACCCATTGTATTTGTGAATTTGTGGCAGTCTGGTTAAGTTCCCACTGACTGGAAAAGGGGATACACAACCCTCATTTTTAAAAAGGAGAAGGTGGAAGACCCAAGGAACTGCAGACCAATCAGTCTCACCTTTATGCCTAGCAAGATCATGGAGCAGATTCTCCTGCAAACTCTGCCAAGGCACGTGGAAAACACGGAGGTGGTTGGTGACAACCAGCATGAGTTCACTTAGGGGAAATTACGCCTGACAGATTTGAGAAGGTCCTCCAGTACTGCTTGTGGTACAATCGATACAGCCACATACAGCTGAGACTGGGGGAGAGAGCAAAGGGTTGGTTGGACATCACTGCTGTCAGTGGGCCACCAGGGCTTGTGGGCCACCCAGCTCAAGCAGGTATGTGTGTTAGGCAGGGCATTGGATGTGTAACGATGGGAGTTCTGTAAATGCCTTCATTAACCTGTCAGAGAAAAGGGGGCTTTAAACAAAATCCCTCTCTAAATCAACTGTCTCATGCATGAGGTTCTTCCTCTCTTTGTCAAAGCATGTTTAATTGATTTTTGTACTTGGTGATTCACCAGATCACATACCCTGTTTATCCCTCTATTTCTTGCTCTGGTCTGCTTATTTCAAACTGGACAAAAGCCAGGACACCTTTTTGTGAGGCAGAAATCTCTTTGAGGGTCTGTTTGGGTAGGTACATTATGAAATAATAAAGTTAAACAGGCTGGAAAAGAAAGTGTCATTCTCAAACAAATGTAATGAAGGGAGCCTGGATATTGATTTTGAAGAGAGATGATAAGGTAGAAAACGATGGTGTAAGTGAATCATGAGACCTTGTTTTCTCAGATGTGTCAGTGTGGGAGTTCTGTTGCTCCTTCTGATCATCCTGATGGAAACAAGCACACCAAAGGCAGCATATTTTTCTACCTTGTAGCAATATGTTCTTTAAATAGCTGGTGGAGTTTTATTGTTTGGTCTTACTGTCGGGTTGCCTTGGTGGTGACTGTTTAAAATGTATTGTTGTCTCTCTAATGTATTGTTGTCTCTCTAATGTGGGCCCCAAAGATCCTACACGGGCTCCAGGAGGCATGGGCACCACTGCTTTGTACAGCTGATGTCCCTGTGTCACTTACCTGTGGTTTAGGTTTGGGGAGCTCAGGTTTTGATCACACTGCAAGAGCTCCCTGACCTGTGACAGAGTGAGTGAGGTTATGCCTTTGCTGATGATAACAGTGATGTAGGGAGAGAAACCAGTGTAAAGTCCCATTGTGTGGAGCAAATATTGTCATGGTATGAGCATTAAGATTTCCTGTTGACTTAAATTCTGTATTTTGCCCTCCAGTTTATCCATCCTTTGTACTGCCTGTAGGTCACAGCTTTTCAGGGTTGCTGAGACTGATAAAAGAGATTTTATACTCTCATGCAGGACCAATGGTTTGTGCTGGGGTCAAGTGATGGAATCTCCCTCTGAGGACTGGATTCCCACCTTGGGTTGGCCAAACATAGTTGCAGTGTGTCTGGGGATCCCAAGATATGAAGATCTGTGAATTGCCAGCTTGTCTCACAGTGGTGTCTTAAACCCTAAAAGATGAGCGTTCTGAAATCTCAGGAACATGGACCAAACTCTGATGCTGGTTTCTTGCTTTCACACCTCAGGTATAGTCACTGAAAAGGGCCTGCGGGAGGAGGTCCCTCCTCTTCTGCAGCACCGTGTACTGGAAGTGGCTTTGGAACTTCCTGCAAACAAATTTGCCTGGTTCAGAGTACAGGTAAGATGCTGATGCAAATTTATGTTTCCTGGGCCTGTTGTCCTCAAATTTTTCCATCTGGCATTGCCTAGTTTTAAATTAGTCCAGTCATTTTAGGAGGTGACCCTTTTGTAAGAGCAACAGGAATTACAGTCTTAGCAGTAGTGAAAAATCCCTTCTGAGCTGAAAGGTTTTTTACAAGGACAACATTTTTTGCCTCCCTGATGAACACTGGAGAAGTTCCTGTAGCTCTTCGTGTCTGTGGAGCGGAGCACAAGTGAGAATATGCTGGTTTCCACTTGCCTGGAAAGCCTGAGGTTGCAGACCAGGGAAATAATCCACTGATGGGATCCACCGCTTCCCAAGGAAGATTCCAACATTTTTAATGCTCTTCGTAATTAGTGGAAACCATCAGGGCCCCGGGTCTCTTTTTTACTGCAGGCTTGTAAAATAAGAGCTCTGTCAAGAGTTTGCTTGTCATGCCAGGAGAAAGGAGTGGACCTGGCTTTGAGGGGAAGCAGAGACACCCATGGAGTGTGGTAACGGGGATAGAAGTGGAATGACTGGGGAGTAACAGATGATTGATGAGGGAGGTGACTTTGTCTTGGGTCCTTGTAGTAGTTGCGGTTTCTGTTACTTCTGTCTTCTTCCACTTTCCAGGAAAGCATTTTACCAGCAAGTACATAGATCCTGGCTCATTGAATGCAAAGTAGTGTAAACGATCCCATTCATTTCTGGCCTTGGGATTTTTGGGCAGGTCTATAAAATAATATACTTACATTACATATCAGTCTCAGTGCAGCACAGTCCTGTGCAGTGCTGCTGTAGCAGGGGAATTTTAATACATTTTTCTTGTAGGACATCTCTGAGACAGAGAAGATATCTGGTGAAAAATCAGTCTTCTATTTACTGATGAAAATGTTTGTTACAAGTACCCATTCTCATCTGAAAATTTCCACCAAAAAATTAATCATCAAGGTAAGCATTTGAATTGAAATATCAGGATAGTCACTATATCCCACTGGTCTGAAATTTCAGGATTGTAAATTTTTTTTTTTAAAGCAGATACCTTTACTGCATGGTTGTGTGGTCAGCAGAGTCTCCTTTTCTGTTTCCTGTGACTGCTGTTGGAATTTGCTATCAGATAACTGGCTATTAGCTAAATATTTTATGGAAATAAATGCTGTGAACTGACTTTCCTGCAGCAGTTGATGAAAGACTAAGGATAATGTCTTTAATGTTTGCCCACCCCCCTAGGCTGAATTCATTCTGACACTGTAATAAATCAATGTAGTTTGTGCCTCCAAAGGTCTTGACATTAATCAAAAAGAGATTACTTTTGATTTTGATTTTTATCACTGTTTCTTTAATCTGTACTTCAGCACTCCAGCCTTCCTAAAGCCTTAGCTAGTTTGCTGTGGCCCTGCAGAGAAGTCCTCTCTGTTACTGTCTGATACAAGCTTTGATGCAAGGGGTACTTTTTGTCTTAAAAATTACTGAAAATCCCTTGCTGTACATTTAAATGAGTTATTTTACTTTTCAGAAAAACTGGTCAACAAGTCCACAAGACACCCATGGTTGTTGTTTTCAGCACCTTCTCAAAAGAGGACATCTTTTAGTTATCTCAGTAGGGGTAAAGATTTACATTAGGAGTAAATGCAACCAAACTGTCCTGCCAGGAGAAAATCCAGGAAGCTGTACTGGCCCTGGGCAGGGCTCCTCATGCAGTGTCCTGCAGTATTCATGGCACACAAATTTGCACTCAGCTTTGTGCATTTGATCTTTGCATTTAGCTCCAATCACATAGTGCCATTGTAATATTCAGTCCACCAAAGTTACAGTGATTGAATTAGGGTTTAGTTGCCCTTGATCCTTGCAAGGGATTAAAGGCAGGTTCACTTGACCTCCTGATAATGAATGTCTCAACCAAAAGCTGCTCAAAATGTGCTGTTTTTGTGGTGGTTTTGGATTATTTTGCCAAGTGGGAGCATGGACTGCCTGACTTGTTCTTGTGTCCACTTTCCACTTCAGTCCATTGCATTTTCTCTGAAGGGAATGTGGGAGCAGGGAAGTTAGGGCAGTTATGTCAGCAGAAAGGCTGCTAAGAATAGATGGTAAGGACTTATTTTTCTACACAGTGCCATGTAATTGAAGGCTTGTTTTTGGATTTCACATTCTGTTCCTGCCTGTTTTTGTGAGAGCTGCAAGTGCATTTCTATTTCAAGAC
This sequence comes from Dryoscopus gambensis, assembly GCA_013389985.1. Classification (NCBI taxonomy): domain Eukaryota; kingdom Metazoa; phylum Chordata; class Aves; order Passeriformes; family Malaconotidae; genus Dryoscopus; species Dryoscopus gambensis. Next base: position 43,454 of record WEIT01019406.1, on the reverse strand, counting down.
TCTGCCAAAAATAGTCGATTACGTTAAAATGAATCCTTTTTCCTTCATTTTTTCTTTATTTAAATGAATTACCCTGTTAGATGCATGTAAGCAGCAGTTATTTTTAGAGCTGCTGGTGTTGTACACAGAGTAAACGTAGAACAAATGAGTTGTGATCGCTTCCTTTGTATATTGTGTGTGGAAAGGAGCAAAGGCACAGATTCATCCTGTGTAATTGCAGTCATTTAATGTAGGTGCCAGAATCAGGAAGCTGGGCAAAGTTTCCTCTCTTGTTGAGAGTGAGGGGCAGGGAGTTTTAACCATGGTGTCACTCAGATTCCTTCCTCTCTTCTCCCTCCTCCTTTCCTCCTTGTAGAGCTGGAGCACAGTGTCACCAAGCTCCTAGATGGGGTGCCTGAGGTCAGGGCCTGAATTCAGAGAACATGAAAGTGAGGGAAAATTTCTAGATATGTTACAGCCTGTTTCCTGGTTGTGGTATATCTGGGTCTACCTCACCACCCCCAGAAACTTGCACTTCTCTCTAGACCTTGCTGCAGTCACAACCCACTGCCTGCTTATCCATCTGCCTAATTTTTAAAATTAATTTAATTTACATGTAGCCTGACTTAGATTTAATTTAGCAATGATTTTCCTTTATGTTAGATCAGTAGTTTTCTAAAACTCCCCTACAGGCTATTTTTAAGGCGCTATTTTTTTCCTGCCTGTGATGATGTAAAGATGTACAACCTTCTGAAAGCAGTATAACCTGCTCTCTAAAAATGATAGAAGTAAGATTTTTATTCTCCACTATTCAGTTAAAGTTCCCCTAGTGAGTGGGAGTAAGGCCTCTCGGACTGAGGAGGTGAGGAGAGTAGCAGATACTTCTTGTCGTCAACCTGCTCTTCTTTTTTCCTTTCCCAAAAGAAGGAGTCATGAAGTTACTATACAAAAATATCTGTGTCTCTTGGGGTTTTGTATTTTAGGTGTTTTGTTGTTTATTTACACACCTCCCCCTTTGTTTCCTGAACAGGTTTTACGTGACAGTGGAGTGTTTGAGTACACATGGAAGGAACTTTCAATTTGGCTGGAGCACTTGGATAATACAAAAGAAGAACAAAAGGAAGCAGTGATTCGGTTTTTGGAAAGGGTAACAATGTTCAAATTAGCTGGATAAACAATGCAAAGAATAGTGTTAGTGGAAACTAGAGATTTTGTTGCTATTGTTGAGAAACCTGTCAAAGACCAGTGAATGAATTCTGAGAAAAGCAGTGTTTGGGATTCTTTATCCAAGGTCACACCGTTCTTGTCGTGGATGGGAGACAGCAAAATGATTAGTAGGGAAAATTAAATCCAAAAAGATCAGTTGTTATTACAGCATTGTTGGTATAAGGATAGAGTGTTGTATGTGTGGGTAGCTTTTATCTCCTCTTTAGGTGCCAAAATTATCAGACCTCAGTAAATTGAGATCTTTTACAAGAAAAGCTGACATTTCCTGTTTACTTTTCAGGATGTTGAATGCCCAGTGCTTCCTTTCCAGTGCAGTGTCCCCAGGGGCTCAGTCTGTGGTAGCAATTTAGATGCCAGATTGCAGTGGACTTTTTTTTTTCCCATCAGCGTCCCCGGTAGAGCAGGAACCATAGACAGAACCCTGCAGAAGTGATATGGAAGTTGTCCTCCTAAAACCTGCCCAGCTTCCAACCACTTTTAGCACATGGTCTTTCTTAGCAACATACGGTTCCTCTACGCTCGACAGCCCGTGCACTTACCTTTCTCTCCACCTTTGCTGACAGATCCTGCTGAATCTGGTGACAAACCCCTATCCCTACACAGACAAGGCAGCAGACCTGGTTCAGGAAGCCAGCATGCTCCAGGCCACTATGTTTAAACAGGACTCTGATAACATCAGCATCCCTGTCTCTCACATTGATGGTATGTGGTAACCCCTCAACAACAGAATGCCAGGACTTGTGGCTACGTTTTCTAGCCCTAATCAGCAAACTAGGGATGGATAGCGATAGAAATCCTGCCAAGAAAGGACTTGAAGGATTAAACGCTCCACATGTACTTGAAGTCAGAATTGCAAAGTTACCACTTTGGCCCAAAAGTAATTTCTGACATGGTTGTGCCACTGTAACGGTATTTGACATCTGTCTTCAGGCTCCTGCAGCAGCGTTTTTGAACTAAAATGGAAATTTAGTCTTTCTCCCTGGGGCTGTTCGTAGAATCATGGAATCCCAGAATGGTTTGGGTGGGAAGGCACCTTAAAGCTCAACCAGTTCCACTCCCTGCCATGGGCCGGGACGCCTTCCAGTAGCCCAGGGTGCTCCAAGCCCTGTCCAGCCTGGCCTTGGACACTTCCAGGGATGGGACAGCCACAGCTGCTGTGGGCAGTCTGTGCTGGACAGCAGCATTGAAAGGCAGAGTGAAGTTCAGCTGTGATTTTTGTTTTGCGCCTAACATTGTATTGCTTGACAAATCTGGCTTTCATCCTTTTTTTGATTTTTTTTTTTTTGAGGAATTACAAAGATGCCTTGTATTCCCGTAGTGTTGTATTCTACCTCTGTTGTTTTTCCAGTTAGTCTGGATCCTCTGCTTAGATTTTTTTTCTTCACTTATTAGATGTCCTGGATATGGTGGATGTCCTGATCGAGGGCAGTGATGGCTTAGATGAAGAAATTGGGCTCTCTTTAAATGAAGACATGATTATCCAAACATTCCCCTTCAGTGCTATTGTCCCTGCTGCATTAGAAGCCAGGAATGTACTGTTGCTTCAGTCTGAAAATGGAACAGGTACAGACTTTTTTGGTTTTATGTGTCATCTCTACCAGTGGAGTGAAAGTGGTGTCATTTTTACCCATTTTTCATAATTTTTTACCATTTATCATTTTTTACCTTGAGACATTTTTTTGTCTACACTGTAAGCAGAAGGAGATGCAGATCTATGGTGTTTCCTGCTCAAGAGAGGCATTTAAAGCTCAGTAGGTGCTTCTGCCCTTTTTCTGTGACCCTAAACAGAAGAGACACTGTCCCTGCCTGGACAGTCTTGGTCTGGAAGCAGTTGGCTTCAGTAACACAGTGTTTTAAGGACATAGTGTGGAGATCATGAGAGGGAGGTGGTTTCTATGGCTGTAGGCATCTCTTCCCGAGATCAGGGAGAGAGGACTGCACTGTTAAATAGGAAATGGATGCATTTTCCAAAGAAAACGTCTTCAGAATGAAGCTCTGGTGGAAAATGTTGCAACGTTCTCCCACCTCCTTGAGGAAAGTGTTGGAGTCACAAGGGCGTCAGATGGGCTTGGAGCAGGATTTGCCAACCCCACAGCACCTCACTAAGTCCTGTGTATTTGGCGGTCGAGTAGCACCTGAGGTGGACTCAAAGTCCCAGTTCTGAAAGAAAATTCTCTCTATTTAACTTGCACATGTTAGCTGGGGTATGTGCCCCACAGTACAAATCAGTTCTTCTCTGAGGTCGTGCTCGGCAGGGGTCTTTTCCTGTTAAAATACAGGCATGTTTAGCACAACACAGTGAAGGTAGATTATTTACTTCAACGAGAACTAATGTGTGGAGGGTTTTTCAGGTACCTCAGTGGGTCAGGAACACTTGTCTAGGTCACTAGAAACACCTTTTGATCTTATTCAGTACTTTTCTGAGTGATGCTCTGTGGGCCAATGCCTCCATAGTAAGGAGAGAGGTTGCTCCGGTGGCTGTGCTCATGTTAATAGTTTAATTTATTTTTGCTTTTTTTAGGAGCACACATCGTGGAGTACCTTGTTGCTGTTTTCACTGACCTCCTGCACTCTCAGAGAGAACCCCTTGCCCTCTGCTTGATGTTCCAGCTCTATGATAAAGATCTCAAGTCCCTGAAAGTTGCTAAGTATCCTCAGCTCTACCAGTTTAACCAATACTATAAACTCTGGATACCCCAGCAATCTCAGGAACCTGTGGTATGGAATACCTGAAGTCACTGAATTCTTGAGCTAGTATCCCTATAAAAACCTCACAGTTTATAGAAGTTGCATTTCCATCAGCAAGAGCATTTTTCTACAGCTAATTCTGTATTTCTTCTTGATCACGTTGGGACACAAATTTGCTCCAGGGCTTTCCTCTGATGACACAAGAGGTCTTTGTGGTGGTTGGGAGGTGATGCCAGGGCTCGGGGGTCGTACACAGACTCCTCACCAGGCACAGCAGAGCCTGGCGCGTGCCATGGCCTCAGTTCACAGTGCCTGGAGTTCCCCCCGGGTGGGCTGGGGATCACAGGCCCCCTGGGCTGGGTTTGGTGAGTTTTTCTGTAAGGCCAGCACTGAGCAGTACAGATTCCCCTGGGGACACTGCTGGACAGATCTTTTCTATCAGGGCTGCATACTTGTGCTCCTGGAGCTTCGGCTCGGGTTCAGCTCAGAGCTCATCTCAAAGCAAAGGTGGCTGAGGAGATTTTTGATTCATACTCATCATTATTTTTCTCTTCTGCTTTTTTTCACTTTAAATAGTTTAAAAACCACAAGGAGGTAAGCAAAGAACCTACTGTGGCACTGGATTCTGTATTTACCACTTTGCTGAAGAGAGTCTATGAGAGAGGAAGCAATACCTTACTGGAAGATGGTGTTCAGACAAAATTGAAAGAATTGGCTTCCTGGCTCCCACCTGAACAGCTTTTGTTGGGAGTAAAGCATGTGCTGCTATACCTGAAATCCACAGTGGAGAACTTCAGCAGTGTAAGAGCAATAATGTAATAATACTGTGGTTATGTTTGGTTTATTTTAATGTAGAAGGTACAAATGACTTGGCTGTAAAACTTAGGTTCTAGTTCTGTAGCTTTTCCCTGTACTTGGCTCTGAGGCTACAGAGCACCAGACAAAACTGCACCTAATTTGTAAATGAATGTCAGGTCTTCTGATTGTTGAGAAATCTTGGATTGACTTTGCATGGGTTTCCTTTCTGATCTGTGTGAGTTCAGATAAACTCAAGGTTTTAATCCAGCTGCTGGGTCTGCCTAAGAAGCCTTTCCAGAGAGTAAAATTCACTGGCCTGTGTAACACCAAATGTCACTATATAAATGAAAATCTATCAATATTTATTTGGTGACTTGAGACTTCTCTTAGAACCAGGTTTCTACATAAGGGAGCAATTCCTTCCCCCAGAAGAGGTTGTAATCTAAGTAGTTCTTAGTTAACTCCAATTCCTGTTGGATAAGTATCCTTCTGCTGCCATCCTCTTTTTTCCACTTCCAAGATGTCTTTATTTTCATAGCTTGGTAAAGCTTTGGGTCCTCAACTCATTGACCTCTATGTGGACATGCTGAGCAGCTTGTTGTGCCGGGGAAATCAAATAAGGCTGGATCGTCAGCAGAAAGAGGAAGAGCATCAGGCTGAGTCAGATCTCTTTATGGATGAGGAGTCGCTGATGACAGAAGAGTCTTCAAATGACAAGGTACCACATCCCTGGATACAGAGGCACCTGTTAGTAAACTTTGATTGGATTGATTCTCTAGGGAATAGTTTTGCTAAACAGAGAGATGCTGTTAAGGTCTTGGAGGAAAACTTAGGAACACAGAGCGTGTGGGCCAGCAGTTGCAAAATCACTGTCTGGAGGTGTGACCCAGCTACATCACCCACAGTCTCACCCTTGAGTTGGAACACAGTCAGGAGACATCCTGAAAGAGATCACTTTTGCAGAAAAAAATATATTCCCTCAGCCCTGTGTAAAGCCTTGTTATGAAAATTATGTGTTTAAAGAGTGAATTTTTCCCCCTCCTTCATCTGTGCTGGTAATTTGTGGAGATTAGAATGGGATCATATTGATGAACCCCAGAATATTCAGTTTTCCTCTGGAGATGTGCTTTGACATGTCTAGAATGTTCAGTAGAACAGCATAAATCCCACAGCATAAATGTTGGAGGAATGATATTTATGTGCTTGTAATTCATTAATATTTTTATCCTCTGGCCAGCAAGTAGACGATTTCATGTTCAATAATTATAAGTGACTACCTGTGGAAAATAGGCAGATGAATGAGTTTATTTTTTACCCTGGACTATGATTATCCATTCAGTGATATTGTTACACCTGTTTGTTACAGACACTGGAAGATACGCTCAGCTTGATTTTCAGACATCCTACACTGGACAGCTGGTTCCTGGCATTGGAACTGCGCTCTGTTCCTCAGCCTGGTTTGAACCCTGTCACTGTGAAGCTCCTGTCAGCTCACCTCAATTCCGGGGTGCTCCAGCTGCTGAAAACGGCTGCCCCCATGCTGCAGAGCACCACAGCGGATCACAGACACGTGTTGTCCAAGTATTTTGAAGCTATCACAAGAAGTGTCCTGGAAGAGCTGCAGGCTGTGGGGAAGGACAGAAGCCAAGTCTATCCCAGGAAGTCTCACCAGCTGCAGGCTCTGGAGGAGCTGCACATGTACCTGACTGCAGCTCAGCTGAAGGAGATCACTTTAACCATGCTGCGACTTCCTGAGATGAGCTTGACTGCTCAGAAATCTGAAAAATCCCCTAAGAAAGGGAAACAGTTAAGCTTCTATGGACAAATTTTGGTGCAGCTCCTAACAGACAGCTACCAACGGCATCCTCAGCAAGGAGAACTTCTGCTATCCGCAGAGCACATTAAAGCTTTGGGGATATTGATGTCAGCGTCAGCCAGCAAAGATTTGGAGGAGGTTTTCCTTCAGGCTCTTCAAAGGGAGCCAGTCCTTGCTCTCACAGTTGGTGTTGAGGTGCAGGCTCACTGCCTTGCCCAGCGCTCACGCACCTCCCTGGGCATTGTGGCCGTGCTGATCCAGCACTCCAGGACTCACTTGCTGCAGTTTGAGCTCTGGTGTCTGAGCAGTGCCTCTGGGAAGTACCTCAGGAAACACATGGAGAGCTTTCTTCCACTCGTTAATGTGTATTTGCAATGCAGAGACCAGTATGGTTTCAGCCGACCTTCCACAGGTAAAGGCACCACTGAGCCCTGCTTGTGATTTGGGAGGCCAAAATCCCTGTTTAGGGTCTGCTGGCCTTGAAGTTTTGGAATAGCCACACAATAGATAGAGGTGATAAAACTTAAAATGTCTGACCTCTGAAGAGTCTCTTCTAAGTACCTCTGCAGCACTGAAGGCAAAGGGCTATGCTGAGGGTTGGCTGTTAGACTGAAGCCAAGTCCTCTTACAGTTACTGCTGCCCAGATTTCTCTTTTGAAGCCCTTATTTAATGCTTAGTGCATGTGAAAATCTGTCATTGTGCTTCTCTTGGTTTAGTACAGGAGGTAAAACCTTTTGCTCAGGCAGGGATTGAACAGTGTCTGGAGTGTGCAGTGCCACAGCCAGATGGTTTTTGCAGAACCTGAGCTTTTGCTTTAACAGAGTTCAAAAATTTCCTCTAAAACAAATCTCCAGCTGTGGGCTGGTTACAGTAATACTCTCCTAAGCTGGTGGTGCTGGCCTTTCCAAACCCTCAGCAGCATTACATCTATGGACAAGTGTTTTAAATTCTCTACCAGCAAAACGATGAGTTAGGATTCAACTCGATAGAACAGGATCACTTTGATTTCATATCTCTTACTGCCCAGAAATGTAAATAGCAAAGAAAGCAGGCTGACTGTGGCTGTAGCTCTACCTACAGGGTCAAGCAGTGAAAAGATCTTATCAGCACCCTGGGAAGTAGAGGATGGGTAAAGAAATGAGCCTCTCTGTAGCACTTCTCTGTAGCAGATTAGCAGCTGCTGTAGCATCATTTCCTAGGAAAAGAGTAATCTCTGCCTGGATTAGAAAGCGATTTGGGATTAGTGTGTTGCTGTTGAACACCTGCAGGTGGTAGAACCTGTGCCCTCTGCTCTCCCAACAGTTGTCTCAGCTGTGACACCTGTGCTGAGGAAAGCCCTGTGGAAGGAGCTCTGCGCTGGGATTCAGGACCTGGGCGCATCGCATGAGGCCACTGTGAAACTGCAAATTCTTTCAAAGTTGTTGCCACCTTCAGAAAGCAAAGGGCTGCACAACCTGATGGACCAGCTTCCTGCTGCTCTGGAGAGAGCAGGGAATGAAGAGAGGTAAGCAGTGGGTGTGGGCCTCCCTCAGGGCTCAGTTTGTCCTGGGAAGCACTGTGATGGGAATGGGAGCAGTAACAGCATCGTGTCCTCAGAGAATCTGTTGCTTTGCACTTTGGCAGCAAGTCATCTTTAACATACACAAAAACCAAGTTAAAATCTTACGAAAAAAGTCAATAACTATCTCTCTGCAGTTGGGCCGTGGCAGATGCCATATCTGGAGTGCTGAAAAACTCAGAGGAGCTGCATTCCTGGAGGAGACATCTGTTATCAGCCTGCATGAAGGGGTTAGTTGCCATGTACAGCAGCAGTAAAGAGGAAAGCAAGCAAGAAGTGGAGAGGTCCATGCTGCTGAGGCTAGAGAAATTACTGGTGAGACTTCTTAACCTGCTTTGCCACAGCGGGACTGTATGCATATGTGTGATTGGTCACTTGTAGATTTTGTACATTTGGATTGGGCTTGACTTCCTGTTTTATGGAATCTGGTTTCCATGGGCTTTTAATAGCTTTTGCAGAGTTAACTTAGCCCTGATAATCCTTTATATGAAGCAGTTTTATGTTCTTGATGATGGCTCTCTGCTAAGAATCCCCTTTGAAGATAGGAGCATGAGGTATTTAGGAGTAAGAAACCAAAGGTTACCAGTGGATTTTATTTTTTTTCTTAAAAAAAGGTGATAGAAACGCTTCTGCCAAGACCCACTTGCCATGCCATCTGAAGTCTTGGGCAAAAATCTGGCTGATCATAAACAGAAATCTGGACTTCGATCCTGAAGAACACTTGTTGATCACTCCTTCTGTACTATTCCCTTGGTTTGAGTTCAGTAAACACAGGTCCCTGTAACACATAACACTGCAGGTCTCTGTGAGCAGTGAATGCCTTTGCCCTCTCGCTGGCTTTTGCTGAGACTCCCTTGTAGGACCTGGCTGACTCTGCAGGCCCTGGGGCCACCTCACGGTGTCCATCCTGAGGATGTTTCCAGCCTGGTGAGGTTGGCGCCTGCATTCCCAGGACTGCTGGTATGTGCAGCTGTCAGTCTTCTCCAGACAACGGATTTGTTGTGGTTCCCAGCTCCTCGGGGCACATCAGTTGTAGGGAACACGTACACCCAGCCACCCCATGTGCCACGTGCCAAGCCTGGTTAGTTAAACCACACAAAAACCTGGTAGCCAGTCTCTTGCTTTGACTGGCCAAGTTGTGATTCCTTTCACACTTCAGGAGTTTGAAGAGTTTTGAGCCACTGGGTTTTTGGAACCTACAGCCCAGTTTGCTTTTTAATTCCATGCAGCCCGTGTGTTCCCCTGCTCCCAGACCAACAAAACAACACTTGCAGTTTCCTGTGAACCAGGAGGTAGGGTGGTTGTATCCGAGAGCTTTTTTTCTGTGTTATCCTCTGATCATCCCATGTGAATGTGTGGCTTGCATGTTTTTAGTGTGTCCCTTGAACAAAAATTGCTGTAGAAGCTTCGTGTGCCAAATGTAAACCAACACCTGTTTTTACTTGCTGCACACAGTGCGTGGTTGAAGAAGTGGACCCAGATGACTGGTGCAGCCTTGTGAAGACAGGACTCAAGTAAGTGTTTTCATTTTAATTTGTTTTGGTTTTACTAAGTTTTTTTTCTTTGCCAAGTTCTCATTTCTTAAACAGCTTTTTATTTCAAGCAGGTTTCCTTGGGTTTGGCTGGGATCTGACTTCTCTGTGATCCTTCTCCCACAGGTACCGTTACAGAGATGAAACATTTCTGAAGGTCCTGAACGTTGCCATCCAGTTACTATACAAGAAAGAATCCTCACTTAGTCAGAGCTTAGTAAAGCTCTCCAAACTTCACATGATGGTCACACAGCACTCTCTATTTTTGTCAGCCATCCTGAGGTCAAGAGAAGAAGATGGCAAGACCATCCAGACAAGAGGTATTTTTTAATCATCTTCTTCCCCTACTAGATACAGTTAATCTTGTCTTTCTTCCGTTATATTCTCTCCATCCAGAACGGCCACATATGTCAATACTTGCAGAGTTATTAACAGTTCCCTAATACTGGCATTTACCTTTAAATTGTACCTCTGCTTGGATCCAAGTGTTACATTCATTTTATGCTGGTTTAAACACTTCTCTTTTTAAAATTACTGGAAAGGTGGGTTTGGGTTTTTATTTTGGTTTGTTTGTTTGTTTTTCTGGTATTTTTAACTCAGTTGAAGCCTTGGATTGATTCTTTTAGTTTCTGTGAGGCAGTTAGTGTAAGATCACTGAAGTGCACATAGCTCCTGTGATGTTTAAACCTGATTTAAAATAGGTTAATACAGGAGATTTAAAGTTGATTTTGCAAGTTTTATTAAAAATGGTGATTTAAATTGCATGTATTTCATATTGCAACCTTTCATGAGGAATATCCTTCCAGAGGAATATAAATTGGATGCTAGTTCATGTGTAAGATTGGCTTTGTTTCTTCTCCGCTAGCAACTGAAATCCTGCCTGACCATGAACCACATTTAATCTACATAGACCTCATCTTTTCTCCACTGCACAGGGATTTGAGATTCAGTGATTGAAGGAGCTGTGTGAGAAAACGGGGAAATTGTCAGGGCAGCATGGTGATAACAAATTTTGTGTTTATTGGTGGGCAACATGTAAACAAGCTTTCAAGTTTTAAACTACCTGAAAGGAGAAAAAAGCTCTTGTGAAGTCACCAGTTTAGTGAAATTTAAAAAAAGGAATAGATTTTGCTGTTTGCTGTATATATGTGTCTTACCTTTAGAGTGTATTTCTGTAGATCAGCAGGATGGATTCTTTGAGGCCAGTATTCCAGAAGCTTGGCGTCACAAGTGCATTCACTCAGGCTGATACTTCAGGAGCTCTTACGTTTTAACATGCATTTTATATTCCTGCACATAGCTAGGGTCAAAGCCCAGGCTTTTTCAGATACTGGGAGTAAAGAAATCCGGAGTCGGATCTTGAGTGTGCTACAGACAGCCTGTTTGCTTTTGAGAAACCTGATCACTTGTGTTTTCTGCTTCTCAGTTAGTTGTAGAGCTAAGGTGGATAACTTTTGTACCACACAGGACAGAGTTCCTGTGGCTCACAAACCACCTGCAGTGCTGAGCCCTGCAGGAATGCACAGTGCAGAAGCATTTTGATAGTTACTGCAGCTGCGGTGGGGACTTACAAGTTTTTGCTGTGAATTCTCAAGTCCTTGAGGAGGTTGCTGGGATGTCTGCCTTTCTCTGTGCAACTCCTGAGGTCATTCCAGATGCCCTCCTGGGGGAATAAGGAGTAGAGCTATGGCAAGATAGGGTACAGCACTCCTTTTTAACCAGAGAGCGGGAGTGTACACATGGAGAGCTTCTGCAGAGTAGTGTGTTCCACCCTGGGGACCTCATCTGGCCGTGGGGCTTGTGTGTTCAGCTTGGGAATAATGTTTTAAGATGTTCCCTTGAATTAAATGCATCATAATCACCCTTTAGTGTACTGGGGAAATGGGCTGTGGTATCTCTAGAGATAGATGTTGATGTGAGATGTCCAGTGTTGTGTGCGCGTCCGTTTGGAGTGGGTCTGGGGGTGTTTATTTGTGCTCTGTGTGACTGAGGGCTGCAGGACTCAAGCTGCGCTTGTTCCAGAGGCGCTGGTGGACGTTCTGCTGACAGCTGTGCAGCTCAGCCCCTCTCTCTGTGGGAGCAGTCACCTGCCAGTGCTGCTGGGAGCCTACGGGGCCACACTGAGCACTGTGGGTGAGTGTCAGCCTGGCAAAGGCACTTTCTTCTGCGTCTTGTTCTTGTCTCCACAGGTCACTAACTTTGGGTTCAATCTTGGGTTTTAGATCAGAAGATACTGCTGCTGCTTCAGTTGTATGAGAAGAATAATCAAAGTCTTCTAAACTCCAGGTAAGCTGAACACCTTACTTTGTTGGGCAAACTACACACAGATAGTCTCACTACTGCTGCTTTTCCAGGGTCTCATTTTTAAATGAAGGAGACGGTGAACAAGGTCAGACCTAAAGGTGAATGTTGCTTTTGGAAACATTTTTCCTATGTATTTCCTATTCTTAATGTAATTATCTTGTGTTGCCCAAACTTTGGCTGTGTTGGATGTCTGTGTGTTAGATGAAGGAATGTCTCATTTCTGGAGTCCCTCACTCTCCATAATTGGGACCCACTATAGGGGTCTCCTCACAGATGGGAGGCTGAAACAAAGTCACTAGTGGACTTTTCCCCTTTCCTGTGCCCAAGCAGTCCACAGGAAAGTCTGTTGCCAACAGTTCTGGTTTGGTCTGCCTTCCTCACGTGCACTTTTCTGGCCTGGAGGTAGGGGCAGAAATACCACCAGCAGTGCAAGAGCAGTGGCTGAGGCAGGATCCCCATCCCTTCATGCAGCTGCTGTCATTGTTACCTGCTCTTACAGCTTAAATCCGTAGGTACTTCTGAACAAGTACATTCTGACTTGGATGAACAGGGAGGGCGGGGAGGGCAGAGTTACGCTCAGACTGAATTTGAAAAGCTTTGGGATGGATGGAAAAGATGTTGCCAGGGAAACGAGTTCTAGTTTCAAGTCCCACAGGGTAATAACTACAAGTGAAGACAAAATTCCGGTACTAATTGATCTCCTCTGTAATTGCTTTTGGCTCTGTTGCCTAATGCCTTTACTTTATCAATGTTTAAGGATCCTGCTGTGGGGTCCAGCTGCTGTGGAGCATCACAAGACTTGCAAGAGTCTGGGGAAGTCCCTGTGGCAGCAGCCAAGCATGGAGGAGATTCTATGTCTGCTGGATAGAGAGAAGATGATGAAGACGATTCTGTCATTCCCTCAGCACCGCCGGCTGCTGCCATCACAGGTGCTTTTGGTTCAGCCTATGCATGGTTACCCTTCTCTGGCTATGCAGAAAGAGCCTTGAGCCATTCATTTCTTGCATCCACATAATACATTGCGGTTTGTTTCCATCAGGAGAGTTATTTGAATTCATAGGAGGACTGGAATTAGTTCTTTAGGAGCACTTTCCAAATTAATTGCAAGATATAGGCCACGTCTTGTCAGCAGAGGTGATTGTGCATTGCAAAGGTTGTCATGTATGTGAGACCAGGATTGGACAGCCCAAGGATCCACTGCCAGTGGGCTCTCCAGCCTTTCTTACTCTGTACCTGTTGGTGCTGGTGAGGGGAAATAGTTGTGGATGTACTGTCATAGTGAAAGCCGGGTTTAAACACAAGCAAGCCTCACCCTGTGTTGTATCATATTTTACAAGGTGTAGTATCAAGTGGTTTATAATGGGATGAGGTGGTTGTGGAAGTTTGAAACCAAGCTTGAAATTGATGTTGTTCGTTACAAATACTGGTTTGGATTTGGTTTCAGGGGATACAGGAATCACTGTATAAAGATGAAACAGTCAAGAGCCTTGATGACTTCTATGATCCTTGTTTTCTGCTTCAGCTCTTCAGTGAACTCACCAGACCAGGTAAAGTGAATGTTTTTCTTTGGTATTTAGTGTCAGGTTGCTCTGCTGCAAGAGCTGCACCTGGAGCTTTGTTATCCCTGATCCGAGAGCTAATACTGCAAGGAATTTGTGCCTGACTTCAGAGGAAAGAAACAAACTACTGTGAGGGCTGTGACTGAATTGGCTGGAGATCTGGCCTGTTACAGGCTGTGGTTATAGAACAGGGAAACTTCAGCCAACTCGTTTTCCACCAGACAGATGGGCATGAGGCCAGTGTGTGTCACAAATAGGCTGTTGCTCTGAACTGTCAGCAAGTTTCTTGTCTGACATGAGTCTGCTTTGCACATGCACATCCCTGCTGTGCTCCACAGACACACTGTCCCTGGAGAGAGCCCTCAGAGGTCAAAGGCAGACAAGAATCCTAAGGAATTTCCTAACCAGCTCTGTCCCTGTGTTAGTTATGGTCAAGCACTGTGTAGTTACAGGTAGATTTGGCTTTCCGCAGCAGTTATGTAGGAAGCAATTGGTAGGCTGTTAGTGTCTGTCAGTGAAATCACACAGTCCTTTGTTCACCCAGACCCCTGCAAGTACAGCGCCTGTTTGGCTGTGCTTAACCTGTCCTTAGCTATGGTTTGAACTTCTCTGTATAATCCTGGCAGCAGGAAAAGAACTGTCTTTAAGTCCTCTGAGGAGAAAAGGTACCAGAGGTATTGGACATCTTGCAGTTGGAGGGTTCTTGGACAATCCAGTTAATGCTGGGCCTTTGAGATGCACAGGGATGAAGAACGTGGACAACTGGTGTCTTTGGAACCTAGTGTTGATAGCTGGAAAAGGGACGCTCTGCCAGCCCCACCCACCCCTTGGAGGGAGGGATTTGGTGTCTGTGGCAGCCCCAGCAGCACTGCAGCCAGTGGGGGGCTGCTGATGTGGGAAGCACCAAGCTTGAGGGAACTGCTGCACATCATGTTCTTGTGGAGCTTTTAAGACAGTGGCTATCCCGAATCTGAACCTGGAGAGGAGAACAATAGCCCTCTTAGCTGTTCCACACAGAGTGAGAGTCTGTGTCCTAAGAGGGGCATTTTTAAAGGCCCCAAGTGATTTATGAGTCCAAGTCCCATGGTGCTCGTAAACCATGTCAACTGCTCTTGGAATTCCCAGCTCTTTATTTATTTGCTCTTTTTACTGGCTGCACAGTGCCATCTGAGTTTATAAACATGGACTTCTTGCACAGTGTTTCATGCTCTCTGAGGAAAGAGTAAGGCTGGAGTGGGGCAGATAGCAAGTTCTGTCTATCTTTAGGTCTGATAAGCATCTTGTGGAAAGCTTTTCCATCCTGGTTCTCAAGGTCCCTTAAACAAGCTGTATGTCAGACATATAATTAAATTGGGGTGTTTTTTTTATAACAGCTTGTTGTTTTATGTTAGTTGATGAATGCACTCTCCAGGGTCAGCAGGATGGAAAATATTAACCACTGCATGTTTTCAGTAAAAAAATGTTTTCCAAATAAATCTTCCTGTGGACTGCTGAAGTGAGAACCTTGGATTTCATTCTGTGGCCCTGCTCCATGGTGTGAATGGTTAGTGCACATCAGCAGTTCCCCAGAACTGCAGCCTGGAGGAGAGCAGAGTGGTGGCTGTGGGACAAATGGCAGTGGCTGGTGGGGAAGTAAAGACCCTGCTTTCACAGAATTCACAGAATGTATGGGTTGGAAGAGACCTTCAAGATCATCGAGTCCAACCCATGCGTGCTTTACCTGGCCCATAACCAGCAGAGCTGGGTAAGAAACTGCCAGGCATGAAATTGAGTTTTCGAAGTTTTAGCAGTTGAGAAAAGAGAGAAATAGCCCAGGTGCTGGTGCAGGGACAGAAATAATCTGTGATTTTTTTAACATAATGATATATCTATATCTGTCTATCTATCTATATACATATATATCTCTACACACACCCTAGTTTGTGTGGGCAGGGATAGGGGAGGAAATCAGTGGACCAAATGTAGGTACTTGGCAGTAAGATTGCAGCGCCTTCTTAAATAGGAGTATTTGTTTCTAGAAACTTCCTCTTCACTGTCAGTGTGAATGACAAGAAAATACATGAATATTATTGCTAAACTCACAGTACATTTGTAGCTGGTAAAATACCACTGAGGTGCCATTCCCTGGAGATAAGGTGGAAGTTTCACACCAAGTCATTTCTAGCCATCAGTGGGTAGAAATGGCACAAACCCTTCAAAACACACTGGACACAAGCCCTTAAAGGAGGAACTCCAAATTCTGATGGCAAAATGCTGTGGAAGATAAATGCTACATTGAAGGGTGTGTTTCCTGTTTCCTGTTGGGCTGTTTTCTGGTCATTGCTGGATTTTGTTTTACCCAGAAGGGCTCAGGGGTACAGCTCAGTACTTGGCTCAGAGCAGGCCTTACCAGCAGAGTCACTCGTGCCTGCACAGGGACAACTGCTGTGGTTTATGGGCTATTTATGTGTTATTCTCCTGCCCTTCCTATTACAGAAGCTTTATAGTGCTGGTCTTTCAGGCACCCCAAAACGCTCTGAAGAGATGAATTTTCCCTCTTGTTGTTCTTTGTACTCAACTTTCCTGAAACAGTGAGATACAAGATGTCTTTACAGAATTTACCCCTAACTTTGCATGGCCTAGCAGGCAGGATCATCTCTGTCTCACATAAGTGAGAACAGCCCCATGAATTTCAGCTCAGGTAAAGAATTCCTGTTCAGAGTGACTTGCCAAAGCCTTTTGTCAGCTGGAGGGGCCTTCAGCATGCACTGAGGTCATAGTTTGTGGGGGTAGAGCCAGAAATGGGTGCTCCTGAACAGAAATGTTAAGGATTATGGTGCTGGTACACTGGGACATGTCAGTACTAACACACTGGGTGCTTTGTCTCTTTTCCCCCTGTCCCCTCACAGAGTGTGTGGTGGCATGTCACAAGTTTGTGGAAGTCAATGCCCTGGGTCTCACAGTGGCTGCCCTGAGCAGCTACGACTCCAACATGAGAGCGGCTGCATATTTTGTCCTGGCTTCCTTCCGCTCCCATCTGGAAGGGGCTCGCTTTCGAGAGAAGAGCCAGGTAAGGCTCAGCTCCATTGCCAGTTTGGCAGGTGAGACCTTGTAGGTCATGGACATGTGGGAGAGATGTTGCCTTGCTCATCCATCTGCATGCATGTGGTGAGAGAGCTAAAAGAAGCTTTTTAATCCTCTCTCCAATTGTTTCTCCTCTACTGCTTTGTGTTTTCTCCTGTGTTAATCAATGGACAGAGAAAGTGGGAAATGTGTTTTAGAAATTCTTAGGAATTTTGTTTGTAGGAATGGAAATCCTGATGGAATTGATATTTGACCTATGGCCTATGAAATGTCCCAGAGGCACAATTTATGTATTTATGCTCCTGTTGTGTTCATTTGGACTGTGGTTCAGGCTTGTCTCCCTGGGCTCTTGCAGTTGTTGTATCTCTTGGATGCTGTGCAGAATGGAATCAGGCAGCCAAACCTCAGGTTCACCTTCTCCCTGACCCTCTACATTGCTCGTGTGGCACAGCTGATCCTGAAGCCAGGTACTGGAACTTCCTGCACATGTCACTGCTGCGGTAAAAAACAAAGCCATGGGGAATGTTGATCTCCTCACCTGCTTTGTGCTCATTCACTCTTGACTGAGCTTTTCATTCTGGGGAAGAGAAGGGGAGAGATTGCCAGCAATATAATGAGCCTCAGAGCAAAGGCCTTCTGCAGTTCCTGGGCTGTTCTCCCAGCTCGGAACACTGCGCAGTACAGCTTCCATTTATTGTTGTCCATGGGTGTGGATTGCCCTCCTCCACGATAACAGCTTTTTCTCTTCACAGAGGAGCACATGTATATAAAGGTAAACAGATTCCTTCTGTCACACCAGTATTTGGACCTGAGGAAAGTACCAGGTTTTTTCCAGCTTTTCTACAGTTTTGATTTCGAGGTAAGAGTCCCATTTGAAGTATCCAGTAATTCTTCAGAAATTTGTAGGAAAACGCCATAAAAATATAGTGAAATCTCATTCTCCCATAGGTGGTCAATTAGAGGCATCTTGGTTTTGTTTCATATTGGAATTAAAAATGTTATTTCTGTGGGGTTTTTGTTGTTTTCTTAATTCTAAGGCACAATGAGTTGTGCTGTGCGTGCTCTGTGAGCACAATAAACAGAATATTCTGCCCCAGCTAGTTTACGTTCATCTTTGAGTTTAGATTAGTAACACTGAGTTCAACTGAAATGTTTTAGGAACAGCAACATTTAAAATTCCATTTCCACTGCATGTTTGGGCTGCAGACTGACTGTTCATGATGGAAGTTGGTGATTAAATTTGATAGGAATGGAAATTGAGAAGTCCAGAACAAGATGTGGTAAGCCCTGAGCTGGCAGTCACAGGGAACCAGGGTTTTGTGCTCTTAGGAGCAGGTATTATTTGGAAACGTCTGAATGTCTAATGGTGGTATTTTCCTTTGTGGCTTCCAGTACAAAAGAGAGCGTGAGTGGATCCTCAGATTTCTTGGGGAAGGGCTGCGTGACAAACATTGCTATGAGCTTTATGACTACCAGAGGATTTTCCAGGTCATTCTTTCCTTTTCCAACAGTCCTTTGTGTGATGAGGGCTCCCAGGTAAGAATTTAAAAAGAAAGCACCACAAAACCCCAAACCACGGAAGTTTGCATGGCTTGGAGATCTCAAGTACGAAGTAGAAGGAGCAGCTGACTCTGCCTTTGCCCTCTTGAAAATGTGTTCCTTGTTGATTTTGTGTATGTGTGGAGGGGGAAATAATTGCTTATGTCTAAACCAGTCACATCCTTATCCCCTGAAACTGGAATGGGTTCCTCCCATCATGGAGCCTCATGTGGGTACCATGGTTTTGCTCCTACGGTCGGGGCCTTTTCTTTTTTGGGCGTCTCTATTGCCCAACCAGCACATTTGTTGCCTGAACAGTGCTTCAGCAGGAGGGAAACTCACATGGCAGGAGCTCTCAGGTTAGGGGGCATCCACCCTGAGTATTTCAGGTATCAAAACCTTGGACAAAAAGATAAAATTGTCTTGCTACCTGAAGACTTCTTGTAAGAGTAGCACCTGTGGTATGAAGCTCTGAAAGGAGAAGGTCTGTTCTTCTCTGGGGTTGCTGAGAACAGGTGGTGTTCATTTTACCTTGAAGTTGATCAGATACTAGTCAAATTGCCAATTCTAAGTATGATAATTACATCCTGACTATTTCTGATTCTGTAAAAGAACAAGTTATATTTTCTGTTTCAGAGTCGTATTCTGGAGATATTACAAAGTGCTGCCCGTGTCACCAGAGCTGCCTATGAGCTGATACAGGATCACAGCCTCCTCACGTGGGTCCTGCACAGCTTAGAGAAAAGGTAACCAGAGGAGTACAGGAGAGATGGGAACAATTTTACTGCCCACAGTAGAATACATATGTGACTGAGTATGAAAACAAGGATGACAGACGAGGAGACAGTCGGGGGCACCAAGGGCTGTACTGGCAGAACTTGCTGAACTCTGAGGTGTCCCTTGTGTTTTTGAAAATAGAATCAAGATGCTTTCAGG
The DNA here is from genome assembly GCA_013389985.1 of Dryoscopus gambensis. NCBI lineage: Eukaryota > Metazoa > Chordata > Aves > Passeriformes > Malaconotidae > Dryoscopus > Dryoscopus gambensis. The sequence continues at coordinate 24,454 of WEIT01019406.1, read as the reverse complement.
TTGTGGTAGGAGGGATGATGGTGGAGGGGCTTCATGGTTTGGAAAACACTTCCTTGGAAAACTGAGCAAAATGGCACCTTGAATTGGTGTCTTTAGCTTTTAAATTTCAAGCACCGTCGGTTCACATCCTGTGACAGGACCTGCTGCACAGGGAGTGGCACAATAATGGGTTTGAGCTGTCTAGAACATTCCTCCTCCCGTTGCCTCTCCCTCACATGTATGCACACACGCAGAGAATCTCTTCTGGATAGAGTGCCCTGACACGTTCAGGCACGTGCACCAAAAGTGCACTAGAGTATGGTTCCCTGTAGGTGATGGAGCAGCTCCTGGTGAGAATCTGCCTTCCAAATGTGTTCTTCCTTTTTTTGTTTTGTTTTGTTTTTTAGGTTTCTGGAAAACAAGGTGATAAATAAAATTATTTCCTTACTCCATACTCTGTGGCTAACAAATTTAGGAGACAAGAGAGAAAACAAGAGTCAATCCCAGGAGAACAGGAAACTTCTTCCTATTCAGCTTGTAAATGAATTTCTGTATGTTTTGGTCACGTTAATCAAACATATTCGGTAAGTCCCTTGTTTTGTTTTTTATTTTAGTTGGTTTGCATTTCATCCTGTCCAGTTTGAACTTTTTTAAGGCCGGAAGGATTTCTTTATCTCTAGTAGATGAATGCCTTTTTTCTCCTTCAGTTTGAATGTTGATTCGTGAATTTGGATGAGATTTTTTTGACAGAAGGGTTTAGGTGTTTGAATACGTGGGGAATAAAGTAAACTTTGAGGCACAGTTGCTGTCAAGTCCTATGTCCTCAATTCCTGGCCATTCTGACAGTCAGGATTAAAAACTGTACTTACTAATTAGCACACAGGAAATTACATGGCACTTGTGTTTTCTTTTGACAGGACTAATGTAGATCTGGCCAAGCTGACTGAGTTCTTCAGCACGCTCAGCTCTGTGCTGGAATACCGTGCTGTCGTTGTTGAGGCTTTTAGGGACATGAGGCGTTTCACGGTGAACGACAGTGTCCTCTCCAGCAGGGAGCTGCTGCTGCTGCTGCACAAGTGGAGCCTTATCAGCAAAGACCTGCAGCTGCAGGACGACCTGCAGGCCGTGGCTCAGAAGTACCAAAACAAAGAATTGCTCAGTAAGTGTTAAAATACTTCAAGGAAAGCATATTTTGTTGCAGCTGTTACAAACTAGCAGTACAAGCGAGGCAAACTTCTCTGGAAATAGCGGTAATACCTTCTGTCAGACTGATGTAGCTTGAGGGAGGAGGAAAGGAAATGGAAAGCCATTTTTCAGATCTTCCTTGTGGTGATTTCTAACCTTAACACAATTTGGAAGCTTTGGAGAAACACAGTTTAAAAAGGGAAAGAGCTTTAAAATGAAACTTAGTTGCAAATCTCATGTCAGGCTTTGAAAAATGGTATTCTGTAATGAAATCGTAAAAGAAAAAGCAGTGCCTGGAGGCTTTGTGCTCAAAGGCTTAAATCATTCTGCGTGTGGACACGGATGTGAAAGTGATGTGTGAGTAAAAACAACAAATACATAAAGCAAGCGAAAACTAAATAGTTGACTTTTCTTCTTGTCATAAGTGTTTGAAGAAAGGAAAAATATATCAGGACTTGTGTGACTTCTTTCATTCTCTCTGTGAACAAAAAGTGCAAGAACCTTGGGAATGGGAGGTCTTAAAACAACACTTGGTTTCCTGCAGCAGCAACTGCTTTTGGTGCACATTAAAACTTCTGTAGTTTAAATGTTCTGGATCAGTTAAGAAAGTATCATGTATTTAAAGGATACTGTAAAAGCTTTAGCTTTTCTAAAGTTTTTCTCACCCTTTAAAACTCCTCAAAAAGACATGAAGAGAGTTTTTGGAGTGGTGCCTGTAACTTACTGTATGCGTGGGTTGTGCTGCTCCAAGCCTCAGGAGCTTCTCTCAGCTCCAGGCTGGGCGATCCAGTTTGGAACAGGGTTCCAGCCTGAAGGCCCTGGGAGCTCCCAGAGACCCTTGGAACAGCATAGGCTCCACGAGGCTGCTAAATGAGGCTGGTACTTACCATTTTAACAACTGAATCAACACAGGAGAGCACCTTTCTTGCACAATTTTGTATCAGGAAAATCCTTTGGAGTGTCTGATGTTTGTTTTGGTGGTGGTTTTCTTCTTGCAGAAAATATTAAAGACAAGAACAAACCTCAAGCCTCACCTCATGTGTATCGTCACACTCGGAAGAAGAACGAGGTGGAAGAAGATGACACTGCTGCAGACCTGGAAGCGTCTGAGCGGGAGAAATGCAGAGAACATCTGAATTCCGTACTTGCCCATTGGGAGCCTGTTTTCCCAGTGCCACCCTCCAAACAGGGAGGGGAGACCCTGAGGCCCGGGGAGCCTGGGGGTGAAGCGGTGGCCGTCACTCACGTCACCACCAAGTGGCTGGTGAGGTCCCTGGCTGGGCAGAGGCTCCTCAGGGAGCAGGACGTGTCACCAGCGCTGCGCTGGTTGCAGAGCCGTGTCCTGCCGCACCCGGCGGCCGTGCGGGAGCTGCTCGGGGATGAGACACTGAGGAACAACCTCTTCAAGCTGTACAGCCGGCTCTGCCAGGCCAGCAGCTCCTCAGCCGGGCTCTCCAGGGAGCTCGGTGTGCTCAGTTCCATCATGCTGCAGCTCATGGAGGAGCAGGGCCTGGCCAGCACCTTCCACGGGCTTGTGAAATCCCTGTGCCTGTCAGCAACGACAGAAGAGGATGCGAACAAGACAGGTGACTTGTTGTTATCACTCATGTTACGAGGCAGTGGCGGGAGGCAGGAGGAAATTCCATGGCTGTTTTAATCCATTAAACTAGTTTTCCTGTGTCCACCCAGGCTCATAGCTTCCCAGAGGAGAACCTGTGTCTTTGGTGGGATGGGACAGGGGTGGGCAGCACAGAGCATGGTCACACTGTGTGGGTTTCTGACAGTACAACACTCACACTCCCTCAACGAAACTTCCCTTTCAAGGACTAAAATGGAACAAAAGGGATTAAAAAAATAGAATTCCAAGAGGGAAAATAGTCTGCACCAAACGAGTCCATGTAGGCCTGGATGCTGATCTGTATACTGGTCAATGATAGCATCTGACAGATCAGTTTTCAAACTGTTTTATTTAACAGAAAACTGGTTTGTTCCTTCTTGTGAGGAGGATCACTGCACCCCAGATTTTCCATCTAGGAAAGAGTTAAGGAACTATTTTAAAACATAGGCCCGGAGGTAAATGGCTTGGTTTGGTATTACTGTGTGGAAATAGAATATCTGTTCTGATTTTTCTCTCATCTTTCTTCCACAGCTGTTTTTGTATTCCTGACTTCCGTTTACATTGGGGACATGTGGCTCGGAGCACAGGAGCCGGATATGTTACTTACCCATGTCAGATTGGTCTGCACTAATGCAGCTTATGAATTACAGGATGGCTTGGAAACTCAGAAACAAGGAGAAGAAACTATTATGTCTGTTTGCAAAAAAATCTGGCTACATCAGGGCATTAATTCTGGGAACTAACACTTCATCTTTAACGTTCTGTGTTCTGCCATCATCACTGTGAGCCATGGAAGCCTCCTGAACTGTTCTCATACAGACCTAACTGGTTTGGTCATAAAGATCAATACTTTATGAATGTGTGCAAACTCAGGGGGAAGATTTTATTCAACATCTTTCAGTGGGACATTAAAGCTCCAATTTCCCTTTTCTTTAGCAGTCTGAGACACAATGTTACTTATATCATTTTTATTACAGGCATTTTTAACTTTTTGAAGAACCAGAAAGACTGTGCACGTGTGTTGTTAAAATCCATCCTCTCTCCAATACAGGATGGGGAAAAAAGGCTGCAGAGCTTCCTACAATGTGGTGTAAGTGCAAATAACAAGGAGCCAGAGGTTTAGTCATGATGATTTACTATTCTTGAAGAACCCGGTTGATTTCATGATACCAAAACCAGTATGAATAGAAGACTGAACTTGGGAATCATGATGGTCTTCTTGGGTTTAAATGAAATGGCTTTTAAAAAAAATTATATCAGAACAGGTCTATTTTTATTACCCCTTTTTAAAAAATTTAAAAAATAAAAAAGCCCTGACCCATCACTGCTCCTGCAATGTGCAACAAAGGCCTATTTTCCCTCCACTTGGAACAGGTGAGAAATAGAACTAAATCCCAAAGGATTTGCTGCTCATTGATTATACCTGAGTTTTACTGGGAATTCTCTGTGAAATATGATAAATTGTTCTTGAATGTGGCCTTCAGGCTCGTTGAATGTGTCTGTCCAGATCTGCAACCATGCAGTGCCAGAACATGAACCTTTGAACTGTAAACCAGGATTTATTAAATTGACTCACAGCTGTGTGTTGTGCCCAGGTCCTTTGTACAAATTCTGGGAAAAACCAGAATTGCACATTCCGTGGGACATGTACTGAATTGTTGGGGGGGGCGTTAAATAAAAATGGGATGCAAATGAGGGAAGTGCTTCTACATCTAAATATTCTTGTCCTAAAAGAGCCATCAGCTCTGTATCAAGGCCTGAGTTAAAAATAATATTTCTTGAAAAAGCTGCATGCCNCCGAACATAGCTGAGCTGAGCTTAACACAGCCGACTTTAGCCGATCGGATCCGAATCTAGACGAATTCAGCCGAATATGGCCGACTTCANAAAGAGCCATCAGCTCTGTATCAAGGCCTGAGTTAAAAATAATATTTCTTGAAAAAGCTGCATGCCCTTTAGAGGTTACATTTTGTGTCATGTAGAATTCCGAGGGGCTGACATCAGGAAATCTATGAGCCGAATCGAGCAGAGCTCCTCCGAACCGAGCCGAAACTTACGAACTCAACCGAACATAGCCGAGTTCAGCCGAGCCGA
>WEIT01019406.1:8879-19084 GCA_013389985.1 Dryoscopus gambensis | reverse complement strand
GGAGCCGAGCCGAGCCGAGCCGAGCCGAGCCGAGGTCGGCCGCACGCAGCGAGCGGCGCCGAGTTCGGCCGAACCGAGCCCAGTTCCACCGAACGGCGCGACCAGCCCCGAGTTCAGCCGAACCGAGCCGACTTTAGCCGAGCATAACAGAGCTCTACCGAAATGAACCGAAAGAAGCCGAACCGAACTGTAGTTTGCCGAATCTAGCCGAGATGATCTGAACTCACCGAGTTCAGCCGAGCTCCGCCGAATCGAGCCGAACCGAGCCGACTTCTGCCGAACCTGGTCGGAACAAGCCGAACTGAGCCGAAGCTTACGGACTCAACCGGACCGAGCCGAGTTCAGCCGAACCTGGTCGGAACAAGCCGAACTGAGCCGAAGCTTACGGACTCAACCGGACCGAGCCGAGTTCAGCCGTACCCAGCCGAGTTAGCCCAACCCAACGAGTTCAGCCGAACTCAGCCGAACCTAGACGAGCCCAGCCGAACTGAAATTCAGCCGAACTTGTCTTTCCTGATGTGTAAAGGGACAAGGACTCTGCTGAATCCCAACACACGAGCAAGAACAGCAGCAGAAGCTCGACGTGAAGTTAATTTACCCCCTTGTAACCGGCCAGCATCACAAAAGGCAAAGACACCGACAGTAGATAGCCAATATTATTTATTTATATTCTTCCACCACTCTTCGGTGGCTTTCTTCAAAAAAACATTAATGACACCCTGAACATCTCCCACAGCATTCCCGAAGTTCGAACCGCTGGGATCGCACCGTGATTCCAACACATTCCGGTGGCAAGCGCTCCGTCCTGGGTGCGCTCGTGGCCATTAATTAGCGCGAGTGCAGTCACTGCCTAATGAACTCCTGCCCGACCCTGCGCTCCCGTTCGGAGCCGTGCTGAAAGGAATGAGAGGAGGTGTCTTTACAAACAAGACAGTGATAAACCCAGATACTGCCAGGTGAAAGAAACAATGGGAGGAACCATAAATTCCATAGGAATTCCACTATTTGACATAGACTGTTGTTCACCCAAGGCCGCACTAAATTCCTGGACTTAGAGAAAAAGAACGGAGACACAAAGAGAAAGAAGGGGGTGGGAGGAATGCACATTAGAAGGGGGTCTGTATTAGGCAGTTCGGGAAGTGTGTACCTCTCATGTACCTCAGCCCATGGGGAAGAGAGAGGGACATACGGCCGGAAAATGGATAAATCCTTTTTAGGATAAAAAGGAGGCTGCATCCTCCAACAGCTTGAAAGACTCCATGGGAAATGCCCCATTGTCTCTCCCTTTATTGGAATAAAGTTACAGAACTCCTCTCTCTTCTTTGGACGTAAACCTCTGGTGTTTGTGGATTAATTTTCCTTACAGGGCGATGGCCGGGCCGCCCGCGGGACTGCGCAGCAGGAAAACACCGAGCTCCGGGCGTCTCACCTGGGGCGGCCGCCGCGTGCCCGCGCCGCGCGCAGGGAGCCGAGCCGAGCCGAGCTCCGCCGAACGCAGCGAGCAGCGCCGGGTTCAGCCGAACTGAGCCGAGCTCTGCCGAACGCAGCGAGCAGCGCCGGGTTCAGCCGAACTGAGCCGAGCTCTGCCGAACGCAGCGAGCAGCGCCGGGTTCAGCCGAACTGAGCCGAGCTCTGCCGAACGCAGCGAGCAGCGCCGGGTTCAGCCGAACTGAGCCGAGCTCTGCCGAACGCAGCGAGCAGCGCCGGGTTCAGCCGAACTGAGCCGAGCTCTGCCGAACGCAGCGAGCAGCGCCGGGTTCAGCCGAACTGAGCCGAGCTCTGCCGAACGCAGCGAGCAGCGCCGGGTTCAGCCGAACTGAGCCGAGCTCTGCCGAACGCAGCGAGCGGCGCCGGGTTCAGCCGAACCGAGCCGAGCTCTGCCGACCCGACCGAACGGCGCCGAGTTCCGCCGAACCGAGCCGAGGTCAGGCGAGCCGAGCCAAGTTCAGCCGGTAGGACTCCCCTTCCTCCTCAAGACGGGACCTTCACTCCAGCCCCTAACTCAGTTCTTGAGCTGGATTTTTAAAGAGGAAACTGGAAACTTTGCTATGACTCTCTCTGTACCAAGGCTGAAGGGAACTGTCACAGCTGATCCTGGGAAAGAGGGATAAGAGCTTCCTGCGACTGTGAATGGGTGTCACTGAGAGCAAGAACAAGAAGGATGTGAGATACTTGGGAGAGACTGCCTGATTCTGGGGTTGGGAAAAGACAAGACAGTGCTCTAAGGGCTGGTGGGGAACTGAGCAAGGAAATGGACCAGACCTAAAAAGGAGCAGATATTACTAGGGCAGGAGGAAAGTTCTGCTGTACAAGCAATAGCAACTCAAAGAGGTGCGGTTCTGCCAGAAAAACGAGCTAGTGGTGGGGTGGACGGCATGATATGAGAACAGCAGGTTCCTGCCGCCTCCTCCCTGAGCCCTCTTCCCAGTTGCTTCCCAAGCTTCACCCTGAAAGAATAAATAGCTGATGGGTGCTGGCCCAGAAGCAGTAAGTTCCACGTAACAGGGCTGAAGACAAGATCTCAACTACTGCTGCATCCTTAGGGCTTCAAAGGCGGGGAGGAAAATTACAGTGGGAAGAAAAATGTAACCCAAAAGTGAGAACGGAAATGGAAAATTTTTGAAAAGCCTTATTAATGTCCTGGCGCCACAGCTTCAGAGGGGAGAAAGAAGACATTTTGGACTAAAAGTCCAAGACATCTTGGACCAAAAGCCAGTGTTTCAGTGGCTGACAAACCTAACAACCAAAATCCAAAAAGCAAGATAAAGTAAATGGGAAATATAGGAAAATAATTCTTTTTAATACTTGGGAGAAAGAAAAATACAAACTTTCTAACCTGAAATTTGTATTAATTGCTAATGAAAGATTAAAATAGCTGTGCCTGAGAAGACTAACTCAACAGGGATTTTGCATAATGGTAATTCAAAAAGCAGAAACAAACCCCAAAAGTCTCAGCAACAGGCCCAGCACAGGTAGGCAGGTTTGGCATTTTCTTTGCTATGCTGCAGGTGTATTCAAGACATCTCTCCTCTTTGTTTGACAGAAGCAAGAAAAAAAACTCTTACCAAAACAGGATGTTTTCTTTCCAGTCTATCAAGTAGCTAAGTACCACCAGCTAAGTATCCATATCTTAAAATCACCTGGAGAACTTGCATCCCAGAGACCTGGGGACTGTCTCAGGAGAACTCTGGCCAGCTCTGTTAATTGTTAACCACTCGTGGAACAGCAGGGAGGTTGGAGGAGGCTGGAAGAGTTCCAGTGTCCCAGTACCTAAAGAGACCAACCTGGTCAAGCCAGGTCACTCTTGGGCAGTGCTGAGGCTGATGTCATTTTTTGAGGGAAGCGTGATTTGAAGGATAAAGGCAGCTGCACATCTGTGATTTGCTATGAAGGTGGTCATGCACCACATCCAAATACTGAATGGATTTTCTTACTGCAAGAGATCTGTCTGGAGCCAGCAAAGAGCCCAGCGGCCCTCGGTTGAGTCTCTCTGAGAGCCAGAAACGTGGACGAGGGTTGAGACATGCAGATCTTCCAACTCTTTGGGCATTCAGCTTGGGTTTTTCTCCAGCATTATACTGTCTGGTAGGAAAGTGATAGCCAGAAGATTTGTGTTGTGCACAGCTATCAGGAATGCACAGCCTCTGGTGAAATGCATGGGACACCTGGAAGGAGTTCGCCCTGTCCTCCTTCCGCTGTGTGAAGTTCCAGCCTTGGCCAGGAACCATCTCCAGCCACAAACCCTTACTTTTCTGTATCATTTTGGACGTTACGACACATCGCTGAAGCAAATGTTAATGCTCTGGATCCCAGCATAGTGATCATCAGCTGCCTTGGCAGGCTAATGGGTTTGAAATCACTGGTCCCACGCTCCAGACCTTTTGTCTTATTTCTGTGGGACAGTGCAGTGCTGACAAAAGGGACTGGAACATGGGTTCCTCACTGCAGGGCTTGTACAGGCACCCGCCTTCCCCCCTCTCCCAAACTCACCCATCAAACTTGGCACCAAATTATTCGGTATTGCAGAGAAGTGTGTGGTGCAATCAGATCATGGATTCAGGTCCAGCACCCCTCAGTGTCTAAGGATTAAACTGTGGCACAAGTAAACAGAGTTGCCGCATAGGCCTTTTGGAAGACACTTTGACAGTGACTTGTTTCTGTGCAGATGTGCAGGTAAGAACAAGGCACTCTGCTGTGAGGGGTGGTGTGCCCTTGCCAAGAGAGTAAACCCTTGGTAGTACTCAGTGGGGGAAGAGATGAGTGTCATACATAGCCAAAATTGCATCAACGCTGCATCAAAAGAGGTAGGGAGGGGTTCTGCCAGGGCAGGGAGGATTCTGCCCCTCTCCCCGGCTCAGGTGAGACCCCACCTGCAGAGCTGCCCCAGCCCTGGGGCCAACAGCAGGAGGACGTGGAGCTGCTGGAGAGAGCCCAGGGGAGGCCCCGGAGCTGCTCCAGGGCTGGAGCCCCTCTGCTCTGGAGCCAGGCTGGGAGAGCTGGGGGTGTTCACATGGAGAAGAAAGGGTTCCAGGGAGAGCTTAGTGCCCATTCCAGGGCCTAAAGAGTCTCCAGGAGAGCTGGAGAGCGACTTGGGACTAGGGCTGGAGGGACAGGACACAGGGAATGGCTTCCCACTGCCAGAGGGCAGGGATGGATGGGAGATTGGGAAGGAATTCTTGGCTGTGAGGGTGGGGAGGCCCTGGCACAGGGTGCCCAGAGAAGCTGCCTCCTCTCACCAGGACCTGGGAGAGAACACGGGGCCCTGCATGTCCCTGGGCTTGACAGAGATGGACGAGCACCGTAACGGTGAAGGTAAAAGTTCTCCAGCCTTGACCGGTGACGTGAGCGTGCCTTTGTTGGGTGAGTGTATCAGAATTATGGTAAGAAAAGGGACATGAGGTTTCCATACAGATATTGGATGACTGTCATGCCAAGGGTAGTGGGTGGGTGACACAACAGGGAGGGTGACAGGGCAGGGGCGTGCAAGTTTACACTTGTGGCTTCTTTCAGGCACTTCACTGGGTTTCGGTGCTGGAATTGGGAGTACTGGAATTGAAGTGGGGGCTTAAAAAACAAACAGTACTCAGTCAAAAAGGGCAAGTTTTGGGAGTGGCTGGGTTTAATAGTTTCTTCAGTCCTAAAATTGTTTTCTTACGGTATGTTTCAAGCCTAGAAAAATTATAAGATAGGATGGTTTCAAAGCCTAAACAAATCTCATCGAATACTGGTTTTCATTAATGATTTCTGGGCACTCCAGGAAACATTTCTAGACCTGCCTTGTTCATAGTGGCTCCTTTGATGGCCAAAATTGAATACATAGAGGAAAGATATGTGTATTTTTAAGCCAAGTATGTTGCTCAGTAATATGATGAAAAAGTGAAAAAACTATAAAAATCAATATGTTGTTTAAGTCTTCCAAACACTCTGAAATTTTCATGTATACAGACTTCTCCTGCCAGTTTTTAGGAACAGTAAATTTGTGGGAACATGCCTCTGTTACCCTGCAATTTCATGTCCATTTCCATGTCTGTTTTGTTGTTAGTCCACTTCCTGCTTTGTAGTTTATTTGGGTAAACTGCCTTTTTTTATTGTTTTTGTTACCTTTTGTGAGCGTGCCAGAAGCCCTAAGGTGCCAATAAATGAGAATATTAGTGCTCCTCTTGACTGCTCTTTCCCACTGCTTGGTTGTGACCTAATCCTGAATCTCTGCCCAACAAGCTGAGCTGACTTTCTGCGTCCTGATCAGATGAGGAGGAGCAGTGGGTCAAGAGACACTCCAACCAAATACTGACAGAAAAAGTATCACCTTTGTGCAGTTATAAACATGGTATGTCATTGCTGGATCACTCAAGGCAGTGACGGTTTCGTGCAGGTTATTTTTTCACACCAGTATCTACTTACTTTACCTCTGGTTGTACTTACTTTGCTGGGGTTGATCCAGAGCAGGACATGCACAGTAAAATAAGGAAAAGAAACATCACAAATGCAGCAAGGCCGACCCAAAAGGCAATGACGATGGAGTCTGTGGACACAGCACAGTAATTCTGTCACTGCTACGATGGCAAAAATAAAGCATAGCAAGATGATTTATCATCTCTAATAAAGGTGTGCCTTTTGATAAACTCAGTTTCTCCATTCAGAGAGAGGAATCTAAGTGCCAATTTGGTAAAGGTCTTGGGAGCCTCCTAATAGTTTATGGTAAGAGGAATGAGGGAGGGGTTGGGAAAAGCCTCTAGAGAGTGTTCTGGTGACTAGAACTGTGCAGATATTTGAATACGTTCCTTTTACACAGCCACAGTGCAGGAAGCAGTGTCGTGCTCAAGCCTGATCTGTTACGGCCAAATCCTGCAGGACCTTTAAGGAGAGGCCCTCAGGGAGGGAATTCCAGCCTTTCAAGCATTTTCTACCAAGAGAAATAGCAAGGGAAGTTTGTTGCCAAGTGTCTGTGACCCTCCCAGCACATCAGTGCAGGGGAGGAGAATGTGTCCCTTGCCCTGTTCAGCTGCAGTGCCTCTGCAGCCACCATAAAATACTGCAAAACTCTGCCTGCTTTACCAGGAGCAAATGGTTTATTTAAGGAACAAGAGGATTCCCAGTGCCAGAGTGTGTTCACAGTTAGTGGGAGTGTGAGGTGGCTGGGGGAGCAAAGGGAGCTGCTCGGTCATGAAGGCTACAGTGCTGTGCCAATTATTGCCTGAGCCATGGGCTCACTGAGGGAGGGGATGAATCTGCTCCTGCCCCCACAGCACATTTGGCCACTGTTTCAAAAATGCTCCTTCCTGGGATCACTGTGGTGGTGGTGGTGGCCTTGGGAAGTTTGGGTGCTCTGCCCTGGATTCACAGCCGGCAACTCACTTCAGATGAGGTGAAAAAGAAGGGTCACTGACTCCAGAGACAAATATTGACCAAGATAAAATAAATCTCCCCTCTGAAAGGACAGAAGACATTGTGTTCTTTGAAACAGGTCCAATATGTTTGATTGAGTGTTTCTCTGTGAAAAAGTTCAGTATGTGTTGGCATCAAAGCCACAAAGAGATTAAGGGAATTAGCCCAGCTCCTTTTAAACCCAAAACTAGAGCTGGCCCAGCTGTACCCTTATCAGAAACTTGAGTTTTGGCTGTGCTACTGAGAAATATCAGTGGGGATGAGCACCTTTATTCTTCCTCTGTTAAAGAAAGTTTCAATGAGCTTTAGTTCAGACGACACTAAATTAGCACATGAAGCCCGATGTTCTGACCTGTTCTTCCCAAACTTATGGGAAAAGCAACAGGGTGCTACTGGCCAACCGCAGCCCCAAAAAGCAAGCTCATGGCCCAGGGACATTTTGAAAAGCCCAAAGTTTTGAATGGTTCCAAGCCACTGGGACAGAAATTAAGAGTTTAGATTTATAGAATTCCCTGCTAGAGCTATTTTGGCTTCATCTTTTAAAAACAGTTTTAATACATTTCATGGAATTCACTGAAGCTAAGTAAATTGGCTCCAGGTCTCAGGTGGAGCTTGAACCAAAATTTCCTGGGTTTAAATTCTGCAAGTAGGATTCTTTTTTAAACTGGAATAACATACTTTACCAATCTATAAACAGCTTTCCTATTGCTAAATTTTACCGTCACCTTTTGTGCGTGTGTGTGTGCATGTTTTTAAATAGCTTAGCTAAGCAGTTTGGGGTTTCCCTGGTGGGATTTGGGGGTAATAATGTGTCCTAACTTTGAAATTAAGAGGATCATAGGAGCTGCTCATAACCTGCCTGGTCCCAGCAGCACCAAATGTTGCTCTATAGCATTAGAGAGCAAGATTTTCTGCGTGGAAGGATGCAGATATTCACACCACTTTCTTTAAGCTGTGGTGCTCTAAGTTTGGAGGCAATAAACCTTTGGCTGATCCAAATGCACAGAAAAGCTTTTCTAGAGGTGGTGCAGACTAAGTTTCTGCTCCCTTTTCCTATTGCTGTCCAAGCAATCAAAGCACAAGCAGCTCCTAACACGTCAGTTCAACCTTCACCATCAGAAAGGCAGTTTCTTGCACTGTTAATGAGAAAGACATGAAGATATTCTGAAAGGCCATCACATTTTCCTGTATTATAAAACAATTTCACTGAAATAACCTTGGGAAAAACAATTTTAGTCTCTGAAACCACATCTGAACAGTTGCAGCCATCTTCAGTAAACTAAACAGCAATGAGTAAAGCCCATAACTTTGTTAATTAACTGAAGATACAACCACAGGAAGAGGCTTGACAGAAGTCGAGGGAAAGCACTGCCTGGAACATAAGTGACTCCAACACACCCTACCTGCTCTTCCTTGGTCTTTGTCAGTCCATCCACCACCCTCGGTTAATCCACCGTGACGTGGCCTGTCATTTTATCTTAGCAAAACCTAGCCAGTGCAGTTGCATTACAAAACACAAAATTATTTGCCACTCTAAGTAGCCGTAAAAAGATATTGCTGTTTCACTGTGCAAAACCAGGTGTGAAATGGAACAAGCTATTGCAAGGCCAGTTGGGTGAATGCTACTTCATATCCTTTGCAAATAAACTGCAAAGCCCAGCAGAATCAGTTTCTACAGCAGTAAAGGATTTTCACAGTAATGGATATTATTATTTTATTAGTTCAGCAGCACTAAGTTAAAGGAGGAAAGATAAAAGAATATGTTTGGAGCTTGTTGTTTCTGGCTAGTGGAAATGCACATTTCCTTTACTAAAGCTCTAAATATTTACCAGTTGCAATGTCAGCCTTGTCCCAAGATGAAAACACAGTATTTTTATGAAAACCTCTGCTCTTTCAGCAAACTTTGGTGACAGTAGCACACAGTTAACTAGCACCCCACACTACAGATTTGCAAGTCATCAAATTTCCCCTTAGGAAATGACTAAAAAAAAAAAAATCTGTCCTTCTAAACAAGAGTTAGTGTCAGCAGTCGTATAGCTTCAAATATTGTAAGTTAGTGTCAGCAGTCTTATACCTTCAAATACTGTAAGATAAAGCCCAGAGTTTGTGTGTTAGTAATTAGCCAGCCTGAAGGCAGACACCCATTCACACAAACCATGCCCTGGCATGGTCTCTCTTGCAAGGAAACAAAACCAGGTCAGTGAGACAAGCTATGCAACATTTTCCCTGTGCTAGATTAGCACCTACTACTCCCCAGTACTTACATTTATTAACCTTCAACTTGCTTCCATCTACTGGAATTGGATCTATGTAATCCCAGTAATATTCATAAGACCAGAAATACTCAGAGGAGTTTGTTCTGTTAGCCATGTCAGTGGTGCTTTTCAAGCCAGCTCAAAACTCCAACCCACTACTTTGCTTCATTGTACTTCAGCGCCCTCAGAAAGAGAATTGCACAATTGATGTCTGTGCCAATCACTCTGGGGTCCCGCAGCTCAAGGACTGCCTTGGGACTGAAAACATCTAGTGGCAGTGAGTATTAATGTATGGCAGAGATGTAAGAGCAGCCCTGGAAATGCAATCCTCACTTCCTGCCAGACACTCATGTTATTCCTCAGCATGTTTTAAACTGAGATGGGTGTCCTGTAACCTAGGGACAGGGTGGACCAGCGCCAGCTGAGTCACACAGCCTTCCCTCAGAGCAGCGCACTGTTCCTGGGAGCTCCTGAGCACAGCTGGGCTCAAAAACATTCCTGAATGTATCTTGATGGAAAGGGCTGGGGTCTGGAGGGGGCACACGAGGAGTGGCTGAGGGCACTCAGCCCTGGAGGAGACTGAGGTCAGAGCTCACCGGGAGCTGCAGCTCCTCCCGAGGGGCAGCTCCGTTCTCTGCTCCCTGTGACAGGGACGGACCCAGGGAACAGCTGGAGCTGTGTCTGGAGCAGTTTATGTTGGCTGTCAGAGAAAGGTTCTTCCCCCAGAGGGTGCTGGGCACTGCCCAGGCTCCCCAGGGAATGGGCACGGCCCCGAGGCTGCCAGAGCTCCAGGGGCGTTTGGGCAGCGGTGCCAGGGATGCCCAGGGTGGAGTTGTTGGGGTGTGTGTGCAGGGCCAGGGGCTGGACTGGATGGTCCTTGTGGGGCCCTTCCAGCTCAGGAGATTCGCTGAATTATGTGTGACTTGATAAAACGCTTCATATGAAAATGATGTACTGGAATAACCACATCCTTTGCTTTGATTCAATGACATTACACGGTCTAAACGCCCCACGGGCGGTGCGGGAGCGGCTCCGGACGCGGCTGCGGCCCTTACTGGCGCGGGC
>WEIT01019405.1:45604-82086 GCA_013389985.1 Dryoscopus gambensis | reverse complement strand
AGTGGGAGACTTCTTTTTCACTTTTTGAAGGCCCTCTAAAAGCCCCTTTAAGGCATCTTAGGACCTGTTGCAGAGCAAGTACCATGCTCTTGTGTGCACATTTTGGGTAGATGCACAGTGGCACAGGAGCACCCAGCTAGCTGTACTGGGTTGATGCTTGCTCCTACTATCTGCAGATTGAACAATTCATGCATTCTGTTCGCAATGTAGATGCATCAACAAGAGGAAAATACAAACAATTAATCATATATAAATAGTCAGGAATCCATATCCACATCTCTGATGTTACCAGTCCTGATCCATGTGAATGAGGAACAAAACTGAAGAAACCCCTTTCAAACTGTGCATTCTGCTTTTCCAGCCTACCTCAAAAGTACTGTGATCACACACCCAGAAAAAATTTCTGTAAACTGTCATTCATCAGAAGTGAGAGGAGAGAGCACAGCAATAGCAAGGACAGGATGAGCAGAGAAACATACATTTTCTATTGCCAAGACTCAGTTTTTACTCTGTCTTTGTGGCGTCAGCAGTCTCATTTCAGTTCAGTTCTTCAAGGTCCCTTGTCCTCAAATGAAGCCACTGACCATTTACTGCCCTTTTCCTCTGGTTTCTGCTGAAAATAAAAAATCCCCAAACTATCAAGTATAATGACATTTGAGTTAGATTTGCAGAACACATTATTTTATGCTCTGTTCATGTCTTAAACACCTTTATCAAAACACATGCAATCCTCTTCTGTTCAACTCCTATGAATGAAAACAATCAGTTCAAGTTTATGAACTTGAAGCTCCTGAAACCAGTGATATCATAACACAACTGGAGGTTGCTGGTAGTACATAATAGAAATAATGACAAAATCACAATAATCATATAGTAACATAACTGTATTTTAAAAATATTTCTTTTGAAGGTTACAGGAGAATGCAAAGCAGTAGAGCGATATCTTCCATGGAAAGAACTCATATAGCAAACTCTGTATGTCATCAACTCACTAAATTTCTCATTGATCTCCTTCGGTCTAGGTGTCCTGCAAAGGAGCTTCATTAATTTAGATCCATCAAGAATCAGTTCTGTGCATCCCTCCTTTCCCTTGGTTTCATCTTACAGCCACGAGTTTCAGATTACATGACTAATTCTTTCACTGAATTGAAAGTTCTTTTTTCACTTGTTGCGAGTAACTTTCAGAAGATGGATTTCACATATTATTTTAGTTGACATTAAAGAAAATAGGCATTGATTTTTTTGAGTATTCACACTTTTTCCCCAGCTGACACTTTGTAAGGTTTGCATGCATTTATGCCAGACCAAGTGAAAAACAAAAATGGATCTCAAAGTTTAGGGGTTTTTGCTTATTTTGACCTTAATTGGAAGAGCACTGAGAAATTGTGCAATTTTGTTTTAGCAGAGGGTGTTTATGATTTTGTTTTAGCAGACAGTGTAGTTTTCTCTTGTCTAGGTGATGCTCTGAGACCTATGGAAATGTTCTGTTTTAGAACAAAAACCTCTAAAAGAACACAGGCATAAACAAAGCCTAAATCTGTCTCGGTATTGCAAAATGAGAACCATCTAAGGAGAGGTAAATAAATAAATCATATTCGAAATTGCAAACTACCAACAATAATGAGAACAAAATAATTTATACAACCAAGTCGGTTAACAGATTTACATAAAGCAAGTGATCAAGTATCTTTTTCACATGTTTGTGATGATGGTGATTTAGCTGAGCCACAGCCATTTCATGATGTGGTGGCCTTTAAGTGCTCTGCTTCAGACTAAATTGTAGGTAAAATGATGTGTGTTTATTTCTATTTATGAAAAAGTGCAACAGGTGATACAGAAAGAAGGTAAGCTATGCCAGCCACAAGCCATCATCTGTGTTAGTATACTCAGTAGGACTATTTTTCTACTACTTTTAGTATTTTAGATCATATTTATGTCCTTATAATCAAAACTTCTCTTATTAGCAGCACTTTTCTTGTTCTAATATTATATTTTATAACTTGGTAACTACTGAAAGGGAGAAAACATTGCCATTTTTAGTCATCAGATAGTCTGACAGACAGCAACCATTAGGGTCTAAATCTATATTCAAGTATGCTGCTGCTGCTGCTGAGAGCAGAACTTGACCTTTTCAAAGTATATGTCTGTGGCTTTCTTTTTCTGGTCTTAGTTTAAGAGTGAGAGAGGAGGACAGGAGCATACTGAACACTTGTCAAGAAGCTGGTGTGATTTTGGATATGCAGAGAAGGTTTGAAAATAATAAAATTACATTTGAATTATGAAATAGCTTGATTAGACTGCATGCAATAATTCTGTACCAAAGACTTAATATGAAAGTATGCTAGCATTAGGTTAATTTCAGGGAAGTGTTTCTACAAAGCACAGTGATGTAGCCATGCATGTAGCTCAAACAGAGAATAAAAGAAAATGCCAAATCTTAAGTTTATCACAGGATTGTTGCCAAATTTTGGGAACCCCCTAAACATGGACAAAGAGTCATGTTTATGAAAGAGATGTTGTTTGTTCTGCACAGGTACAAGGTGGAAGTTTTCCATAAATCAAGCACACCAGGGGGTTAAAGGAATAAAATTTACAAATTCAAATTTACGTAAACCCACATATCTATTACATGGTTACCTCCTACCTAATGCATCATCATTTATCTTGCGCAGCCTTATGCAATACTTGTTACTGGGCCTATGTGGGCCTCTTCTGGTGGTCTCAGGATGTCAGATTGTGCAGCAAAAAAGATGTGATCTGCAGCTCCAGACGCGTCTTCTTAAACAGTTGCCAAGCAGGATATAAAATACAAAAGCTTTCCATAAGCATTAAGCAACACCTGCTGAACATACCTGATAATATCTATTTGCATTCAAAAGAAGGGATAAAGGTGTGAAAGATACCATCAGCTTCCATCTACAACAAAGGTCAATGGAAGGAACAGAGGATTCTGCCTATAGACATTAGGATGAATCGAAAAGATAGACATAGGTGTATCATAGGTGGATTCATGTAAAAAGGATATATATTAAACAGAACAAACACAGCTGATTGTCTATCTCACCTACTTACAAACAGGTGGACTGTTAAATAATAGTAATAAGCAGTCAGCACTGGTTAATTTGTTTGCTGTGGTGTTTTGTTTGTTTGTTTGGGGGGTTGTTTGTTTGTTTGGGGGTTTTGTTTGTTCGTTTGGTGTTTTTGTTGGTTTTCACTTTTAATTACCATGGAACTTTCAACAACTTCCTCAGAATATGAAAACTTTCTTTAGATTAATCAGTTTTTGTGTGAACCAGATGTTAAATGAGAGGCATATTGTTTCCTTCTTCTAACTTCGAGAAAATCCCATTTAAGTGCCATATTTCTAGATTGAGAAGAATCCAGTTCACTCCTTCAGTTTCCCATTTTAGTTTATTTTTCCATTTTGTTATCTGTACTGAGAAAGGGATTCAAGTTTTTATATATCAATACTACAAACTGATAATCTAATTAAAATTCTAACAATCGATAACATTTTAAGTAATGTCTTTGTACACTTTTGGATTTATAGTTCTTTAAATACTGTAAATTATAAGAAAATATTTTAGAAATCAGCAGCCAAATTTAAATTTAATGAAAGGTTGGAGGAACCTTAAAGGCATGTTTGTGCTTTGGAGATATCTGAAAGGAAAAAGTCCAGCTGCTGAATGGTCATCACAAAGTGCCTTCCATGGTATTAAGGCCACAAAATTTCATATTTTTTCTGCCCCTCTCTCTCACACAGCAGCCCCTATTATTTCATATTATCAGCTTTACTTTTGGACTAGACTTCATATGTGCTGAACTGAACCCACTTAATGACTTTAACAAAGTTGTTCTAGATTACTGATCCTATGAGTGACAGCAGACTCTACACCAGCCTGGGGTTTTGATACAGCAAACATGCTATCTATAGAAGAACTTCTGGCCCTTACGTATAAAGTAGCTGTGTTATGCCTTCTATCTGTGGAAGGCATTAATGAAAGTGGGACATGTATAATCACTTTACAATTTTTTACAAGCCTGCTTTGCTTGATAAGAAATGCTCTGGACGAACACACCTGATAACCAAACCTCAAATGAAATCTTGAGCATGTGTAGTAAAGTATAATCCATTTTTAATTCCCATCGCAGCTCCTTCTCCATTATTTTGTAGTTTCTATAACCACATGTCCCTGTTTGTGGTCTGTTTCCTCTGCCTCCATGGAGCAGATGTCATAGTGGGACTATTTCACTGGAGATGAGTTTAAAACTACATTAACACCTTAGGTCTTGATACATATTTGATCCAGAATTTTCCAGTTAACCTGTGGGTCACACAAAAAGCCTACAACTTGGTTCCCCTGAGAAATGTATTATTCAAGTTGCATATCCCTTCCAGAAATAGTGCAAGGCTTAATTAATTAGTGATTATTAACTGTTCAAGGTCTTCAGGTGAAGAGTACTGTATAATTACTTGGATTTTCCATTGTGTTTATTGATGATAACTATGTTTTCCTTCTCTCTTAAGGGAGAGAAAACACAACTAATGATTTCAAACTTGGATTTCTGACTATGAAGATGGAGACTTTCTTTGTGTGGTGGTTTGAACCTGAGTTGATGGACAGTCGTTTTGACCAATAACACTTCTTGAAATTTACATATTTAAACCATGGGAAGACACGGAAACTTCCCTTTGGTGTTCGAGCCTCCTGCAGGGAGGGGGGGAAAAATGGGCCCCGGGCTCCAGTCTCTTGTAGCGTCCTCAGGGTCCCCCGGCCCCAGGGCACGGGCCCCGGGTAACTGTGGGAGAACCCCCTCAGAGGCACGGGCAGCTAAGAAACAACCATTAAGCTGCTGCATAGCCGATGCCACCCGGTGCGGCTTCTAACGACTGGAGAGTCTCCCTTCCCCCTCACGCAGCCCTGCGCACATCCTGGTGGGAGCCGATAGAGCTTTCTGCAACCAACGTAATTAGAGTTGAGTTAAGGAGCCAGCAGCATAAAAAGAAAGAGGCTTTTTCTCCAACATAAAGCCTGAAGAAAATCGTAACGACTTCAAAGTTAGAGGGAAAGAGAAAGTAAGTCACTGGAGACGGAGCTGAAGATGGCAACGGCAAAAGAGGGCGGAGTCGCACTCAGCGCAAAGCTTAAAAATACTTTTTGCAGACCGTGGTAAAAACTGTAATATCACAAACTGTCCTTTTCTCTTTAACCTACTAAAAGACATGGGGGGATGAGAATTTTGTGTGCAGCCTGTGGGAAAAAGAACTGTGACCATGCCAGGTCACCTCGGAGCTATAAGAGACTTTTAGAGATTTTGTGAAGAAGAGAGCAGTTGCTTTTAAACTGAAATTTTCCTATCCTTAAAAAAATACACCCCATGTGTGGCTCATGCTGGCAGTTGTGGCAAGGCTGCAAGATTCATGGGAGAGATATTTTTCACGGCAGCAGAATTTCGGAGTGGGTCTGTTGCCCTTTGAGCAGTTTGGAAACCATGTGAAGCAAAGGAAAACCTTTTTTCCTTAAATAGTGAAGAGACTTTTAAAACTATAATACTGACCAAAATCATAGTTTGTTATCCTTTGTGCGAGTTGGGTAAAAAGGGGAGGTGCTGAAGGAAAAAGGGGGTTTTGCTTTAATTCCTTGCTATTTGTTTTTACTTTTAATTCTGTTAGTAATAAACTTCTTTATATTCTTTAAATTTGGAGCCTGCTTTGCATTCCTCCTTATTCTTTGAACGCTTTCCGGGTTTTTCCCTGGCCGAGCTCACAAGGCAGAGGCAGCGCGGCAGTGTCTCCAAAGCATCCTCGCCGCTCAGCAGGCAGCAGAGGAAACGCAACGGAGAATCTCAGAGCTGGGTGGGAAAATGCGCTTTTTTCCCTCTTCGGGTAGCCTGATCTATGGCAAAAGCGTCCCAAGAACAAAGGAGGCGGGAAGGGCTCAGTCCAAGAAGCTTTTAATCCGGCGAATTCAGGAACTAGACTGGCGAATGCAGCAACTAGACTGGCGAATGCAGCAACTGGACTGACCCCGAGATGGGCGTGGAGACCGTTTTTCAAGGGGGGCGGTAACAGAAGAGGAACCAATGAGGGACAGGGAGAGGGGAGGACACAACTGGGGTACAATCCAATGAGGGGGTTTGGGGGGCGGAGTTGTAACACAGAACAAATGCAGAACCAAACTTAACAGAACTTTCCAGACTAAGGGGAAGAGCAATCTTCAGGGTGCCACCCAGTGGGCTGTGGCTTATGATCAGGCTAAGCCACTCCCACAATTCTTATCCCACAGAAGATAAAAAATGCGAACAAACCCACTACCCTTTGCTTCTTTTTCATTTTCTTCTATCTAACTTCACGTTTAAAAATATATTTTTCTTCACTAAGGATATATGAAAGATTTGATTTACAGGACAACCAGGGGATTGGGCCCAGCCAGCATGGGGTTAGGAAAGGCAGGTCCCACTGGACCAACCTTACCTTCTTTTATGACCAAGTGATCTGCCTAGTGGATGAGGGAAAGGCTGTGGATGTAGTCTTCCTGAATTTCAGCAAAGCCTTTGATACTGTCTCCCACAGCATTCTCATGGAGAACCTTTGAGTCCACAGGCTGGACAGGTGTGCTCTTTGCTAGATTAAAACTGGCTGGGCCTGGATAGTGATGAATGGTAACACATCCCGTTGGCATCTGCTTACTAGTGGGGTTCCTCGAGGCTGAGTACTGGGGTCAGCCTTGTTTAATATCTTTATCCATGATCAAGATGAGGGGATTGAGTATACCCTCAGCAAGTCTGTGGATGACTCTAAGTTGGGTGGAAGTATTGAACTGCTGGAGGGTAGGAAGGCTCTACAGAGAGAGAGATCTGGACAGACTGGATCAATGGGGCTGAGGCAACTTGAAAGAAGTTCAACAAGGGCAAGTTCCAGGTCCTGCACTTCAGTCACAATAACCCCATGCAGCACTACAGGCTAGGGAAAGGGTGGCCAGAAAGTGGCACAGGAGAAGGACCTGGGGGTTCTGGTCAACAGCAGCTGAACATGAGCCAGCAGTGCCCAGGTGGCAAAGAAGGCCAGTGGCATCCCATCTTGCATCAGGAATAGTCTGACCAGCAGTACCAGGACAGTGAATGTCCCCCTGTACTTGGCACTGGTGAGGCTGCATTTCCAACCCTAGGCTCAGTTTTGGGCCCCTCAGCACAAGAAATACATTGAGCAACAGGATGAGAAGCAATGGCCTTAAGCTTCACCAGGAGAGGTTCAGGTTGGACATCAGGAAAAATTTCTTTACTGAAAGGGTGGTTAAGCATTGGAACAAGCTGTTCAGGGAAATGGTAGGATCACGATGCCTGGAAGTGTTCAAGAAAGACTGGATGTGCCACTTAGTGCTGTGGTTTAGTTGACATGGTGATGTTCGATCAAAGGTTGGACTCGTTGATCTTGCAAGTCTTTTCCAACCTTAATGTTTCTATTATTGCAGATAGCTCACAGAGACAGTAGCTTTCCTTTAATCATCTGAGCTGTCTATCTACAGTGGCAGTGAATACCCCAAAGTAGGCTGTCAAGAGTACAGCTATATCAAAACGTGGTAACATAGCAACCTTTGTGGCTGAAATTTAGAGACGTGTCTCCATCACAAGTCTGTAAATTATGACTGCACTCCAGCTGAACTGAGATCGGGGGTGCACCATATAATAAGCAAAGGAGTTAGAAGCTGTTTTTTGTAACCTGGAGATCATAGTTCACTTTTATTGAAGGAAAGTTAAATTTTGTTTATTGCTGTGGTGGGTTGACCCTTGGTGAATGCCAGGTGCCCACCAAAGCCACTCTATTACACCATTCCTCAATTTGGCAGGGGAGAGAAAATATAACCAAAGGGTCATGGGTTAAGGTAAGGGCAGGGAGAGATCACTCATCAGGCACCATCACAAGCAAACCAGACTTGACTTGAGACATTAGTTTAATTTATTACTAATCATATCAGAGAAGGGTAATGAGAAATAAAACTAAATCTTAAAAATACCTTCCCCCCTCCCCCACCTTCTTCCTTGGCTCAGCTTTACTCACTATTTGCTCTCCCTCCTCCCTCACAACGGCACAAGGGAGTGGGGGATGGGGGCTGCAGTTGGTTCATCACAGGTTGTCTCTGATACTCCTTCCTCCTCAATGGGGGGATTTTTCACATCCTCCTCTGCTCCAGCATGGGCTCTCTTCCACAGGATGCAGTCCTTTAGGAACAGGCTGCTTCAGTGTAGGTCTCCTTTGGGGTCACAAGTCCTGCCAGCAAACCTGCTCCAGTGTGGGCTACTCCCTGGTCTACAGATCTTGCTGTGAGTCTGCTCCAGCTCAGGCTTCCCATGGGGTCACAGCCTTCTTCAGGCATCCACCTTCTCCAGTGTGGGTTCCTCCATGCTGCAGGTGGATCTCTGCTCCACCATGGACCTCCATGGGCTGCAGGGGCACAGCTGCCTCACCATGGTCTTTACTTTGGGCTGTAGAGGAATCTGCTCTGGTGCCTGGGGCACTTTCTTCCCCTCTTTTTTCACTGACCTTGGTGGCTACAGAGTTGTTCCTCTCACGTGTTCTCACTCCTATCTCTGGATGCAGCTGCACACGGGTTTTCCCCCCCTTCTTAAATACATCACCCCAGGGGTGCTACCACCATCGCTGATGGGCTTGGCCTGGGCCAGTGGTGGGTCCGTCTTGGAGCCATCTGGCACAGGCTCTGTTGGACATGGGGAAAACTTCTGGCAGCTTCTCTCCAAAGCCACCCTTGTAGCCCCCCACTACCAAAACCTCGTGCAATCACAAATACAGTGCAATCACAAAAAGAAAAAAAGACGCAAAACTGTTTTAGATTTTTTAAAAAAAACCTGCCAAACAACACTTCATGGAAAAAGAGTTTTACAGTTAGAGCCATCAGCATAATTAAAATGAATCTGAAAACTTTTTAATAGTTACTGTCCTTTTAAAATTCAGCACTGTATTTCTTGTCTCTAAATATTGCCCCAAATAAAAATAAATTCTTTGAATCACAATAAAGGGATTCCTTACCTGAAAGTAAGTATCCTTGTTAGCTAGTTCGTGCTGAACAATATATTTTATTTCTGCTTTGTGATGTATAAGCAGTTTACCAGCTTTTTCCTACGGTCCAAACTGATTTGAGAAAACATAATGAAAGGGATCATGTTTTGAAGTACCTTTTCTGCCTATAAGCGAATCTTAAATCTTTTCTATAAGATTTTATATTTTATTTGCATGAAGTAAAACTTTTCATTAAAAGTCCATTTTCTTCCTAGAGATTTAATGCACGGACTAGCTAACTAATCTGCTTACTGCAGGATTCTGTGGCTAGTAATATTTATATGGTTTCAAAGTGTATACTCAAATTCATGAAAAAAAATCCACTGAGAACTATTAAATATAAAGATACCACCTTTGGCTCAAATATAAGCTGCAAATTGCTGGATACTGGGAGAATATCAGCATGTAGTTTGCTTAATTTTATACTCTTCCCGAACTGTGTGATGCTGGGTGCTGCCAGAGACTGTGAATATTCTACTGGATATAGTTTTTTTCCTGACCTTTTGGTTATTCCAGGCAGAGTCTGTATAGTTACTTCCCTTGCTGCAGGAGAGAAGAGCATAAGTCTAGTGCTCAGCATTGTTTAGAAGATCTGTTCCAAAAGAATTTAAACACAACTTTTAAGATACCTGAACTGCCTGTCCCTAGTTTAACCTAAACACAGTTATTTCTAAAACGGCATCTCACCCCTCACTACTTTCTTTGCTTAAAGGGAATATGAGGTTAGCTTAATTTGCTGGGCTCCACCTTCTGTAATGCTGTGCAAGCAGGTTTTGTGAAGTACTGTGCCATAGCTAAAGTGAATGTAAAATAAAAATATTTCAATGTTAGTTCCCAAAGGAGATACACTTGAAGTCTGGAAGAAGGAAATTTGAAAATTAATGTGCCATTTAATTGCTTTTATTTCCTCAAATGACTGACCAATGAAAAAGCCATTTTGTTTTTAATGTGGGTTTTGGTGAACCATATCCTGAAACAGAAAGAAAGGAAAAAAATCACAGGCTTATAATTTTCTCTCCCTCTGGCTTTGCATTGCCCTGGGACTACTAAGTTTTGTAGCATTCAAATTGATGAAGTGACTGTATGAAACACAACATTTGAAACCCCTTAAATAGCTGTAAATCAAAGCTATCCCATTATTTTACAGTAAATTTATTTGAGAAAATCACATGTATATAGTATCTTTCAACCCAAATGATATCATAGAATTTTAAAAACTCGATTTGTTTCCATCAGCATTGAGATTCAGTCATCTCTGAGAGGTTAAGAAGCTGGCAAAACAGCAACTTCAGCTATCACAGGGGCAAACTCACACACTGGCTAAGACTGCTAAGGCAAATTCCCCCATGAGAGCAACTGCCACATCATTTTCATCTGCTGAGAACTTTTTTTTCAGTATCTTGGCTCTTTTTCTTTCCTTGTATCATAAATATCTTACAATCTGTGCTATTTATCTACACCAGATAAAGTGATGATGTCCTTCCAAGCAAGAGAATTTGCTAAATGTTTTGTGACCTAGTGGCAAAGGAGAATTTTGAACAAATGCATGCCCCAGTCTTGTGCATATCCTACTACTTCCTGCCACTGGATTTTTCTGAGATTTCCTCTTAGAGGATCTTTCTGTGCACATGCAGAAACTGGAATTCATGTCTCATCCCTTTCACGTCTCTCCTCTTTGGTGTAAACAGAATCAAATGGGACAACACACAGACCAAAACTGCCCCTTTTAATAACATCAATTAAATGGTATAACTATAGGTACAGATCAAGCAATTTCAAAGCTTGCAACAAAGAACAGGGATAGACATGCCAAGCAGTTCATTCATCTTATACTTTGATGTGAAAAAATGGAGTAGTTGTAAAGAATGAACTGTGATTAAAATGAAATGAAACTTGAGTTTACCAGAACTGAATAGGCACATAAGTGCTTTCACTTATTTAGATACCCTCAGTCAGCAGCACAGATTTGTTTAAGCTCTACAACAAAAGACATTATATTTGAAATGAGAGTTTTTCAATATTTTTAAAAATTCTTTTAAAAGGTGTTGCAGACAGCATGCAGTGGTTTTGCCTTGCTAAACCCAGACTTTTTCAAGACTAATAGCACAAATAATTTTTCATCCATTAAAGCTGGTGTTGAAGAAGAGAATTGCATTGTCTGATACTTGTCATTCAATATTTGTTGTTCTCCTGTTTAAGATATTGCAGTCTCTATAATGGGAGTGTAAACAAACGATCAGATTCAGAGGATCACTCCATGCATAGCAATTAGTGGAAATTCAATATACAGAAAATTCATAGGGATAGCTTGTATGAAATGTCTAACAAATGCAGTAAAAGAAATCTGTGAATTTTCTCCTTGTTTTAACAATTCCTCAATCCTGACAGCTTCAGTAACTTACTCTCCTGCATCCAGCCTTTGGGACCTGATACTGAGCACTGCTTGCAAGCTACCACTGCAAGAGGCCGTGTTAGCTTGCCTTCTCCAAAGTCATTTGTAAGACTTCTGTCTCAGCTCTACAGCTTCTCAGATTAAAGTAAATTTTAAGAGAGGAATTACTTTGTTGCTCGTCATCCTGCACAGGAGGTGGTACCTCGATGACTTTTAAACTTTTAGACCACTGTCTGAAAACTAAGGCTGCTTACTATTACAAAAAATAACTGTTTACCATTTTATGCAACCTAACATTTATATGCCATATAACATCTCTCCTGTCACGTATTGTAGGGTGCATTCTGTCTTTTAGAATAAATGTAAATAAAACTAAGTTCAGATACTTTCCCATTTCAAATGAGCATGTATTCATGCAATATTCTAGTGGAAGGCAACCCTGCCAGTGGCAGGGGAGTTGGAATTAGGACCTTTAAGGTCCTTCCCAACCCAAACCATTCTGTGATTCTACAATATTTTCTGCAGAAAATTTTCATTTTCTGTCAAAAGTGTAATGCTTTTTCTCAGCACTTACACTTTCAGATTATTTTTTCATAATACTCTTAGCATGTGCTTCCTCCTTGAGATGATTGAATTTTCTAATAACACAAATTTCTTAAAAATATTCATCCAGAGATGAACCCTTTGTGGTTAAGATTGCTGTTTCATCTGTAGTTGTGTACTTGCTCAGATTTCTTATGGGCTTGTTGTGAGTTTTCCCCTGAGATCTCATCTATATTTTCAATCTGTTATAACTTTATAGTTTGGTGTATCTTTTTCCTGATTTTTTTCCAATTGATTTTCTAAATCTTGAGTTTGTAGTCTTGCTTTCTGTCCGATGTTTGTTTGAACAAATTCTGTACACTCAGTGAGGAATATTTCTTTCAGTGTAGCAATGTTTTTGATACCCTTGAGGACATTTTCAAGTGCAGATATTGTGATTAAACCTGTGAGCATAGGAATCCAAATTTTTCAAACCGAGCATATTGTGAATATTTCAGGTGAAGTTTTCATAAAATATTTTCCAGTGCATATGATATTATGATTGAATGCATTTCTAATTTAGAGGAAAAAATCTGTACAGAAAATATGCACAAAGAGGTTTAAATTCATGAAAGAATTTAATAAGTAAGTGCAAGTTACACTATACAATTTTCATTTGTCAAGAGAGGGACTTTTCAAGCTTTTCTGTTTACAGAAACCTGAATATCTTTTTGAAAAACACTTTTCATCATAAGGCTTATCATTTTTTATATCAAAGATCTGATGGTTTTCAACAGTAGTTCACAACAACTTTATTTTGCTTCCAGGGTGGCTTAACTTTTATTGCTAATTATTCTTCTAGTTCTTTTGCAAGGGAATAGTGCTGAGCATATGACATTTCTCTTGTCCTATCTCCTCAGTTTTAGTTTCCCTGACTTCTTCCTCTGCTTCTGCTGTGTTCAATGAATCAGTCACAGTGTTGATGCTCAGCAGGAGAGAGGCTGACTTTGTGACGTGGGGCAGAGGAGTGCTGATGCTGTAAGCACCAGGAAGCCCTGTGGGCTACTGTTGTCACAGGGCTCTCTATTGTCCTGATCAACGAGTCCATCTCCACAATAGCAGGATTTGCATGCAAAGACTGCTCCACTTTATTTGGATGTTTTTAAGTGGAATTTTGTGTTCACAGACTATGTCAGATAAAAAAGAAAGGGTCTGAAGTTCAGCTTCTTGCTGCAGTTGTAATCCTTTGTCTCTCTGTTAAAAATGCTGTCCAGGATGTCAGCTATGACAAAAGTATCTGTCTGCAAGGTACTACTTGGAAACCATCAACTGAGATTTGAGGCAGATACCTTCAAGATGACAGATTCTCTACTCTACCACAATGCCAACAGACCTCTGCATCCAGTTGTGCGTGACTTATATCACAGAGTGTCACAGATTAGCATCAATGTGGACAGATCTGGCTATCAAAAACAGTTGACCATAATGTCCCTTAATGTCCCTGAGGGAAAAAGGAAAAGGGCTTTGAAAATGTAATAAAAATCCTATTCTGAACATCTGGGAGAACAGCATACTACTTGCAGTTGGTCCTTGAACCAGTGGTTAGGAAAATAATGAAATCTGTCCTTTTGACTAATATTGCATATGGAACAATATATTGGAGACAAAAACACAGCAGCTTTCTTTGTTACTTAACATTTTCGTGTGTATTTATTTCTGGCATATGGTACTAATCTGACAGTTTTTAGAAGATGAAACCTCGTTCACAGCATCTATGTGGTATCACCCCTGGCCTTTGAGAAAACAGTCACCACATGTGTCCTCTAATCCTCACCTTCTCAAATATGCAGACATTTCAGCAGTAGAGTGTTATTGGAAGGAAGCGTGACATAGCAGAAAATAAGCAATTTTTGTATCTTGATGTTGTTCATCCAGTGATTTATGAAGCACTAGTCTTGATCTATCCCAGTTCAATATGGAGAGGAATTAGCCCCTCACTCTCCAACCTCACTTTCAGACTTCAGACTCGCTCCGAAGCATAGCATACTAACCAAGGTGGGGAGTCTTGCTACAAGGAGGCTGGACACAGTGTGTGTGCTGTGCCAGCCTTCAGTCTTGATAACCTGAGCACGTCTATTGGCTCAACATGTCTCTGTGCTTTCCAGCTTCATCAGAACTTGACAGTCACTTCATCCCTGCAATCCCCTGAACCTCTAGCATTTTGTGATAAGCCTTAAGTCCTGCACAGTACATGAGCTCATTGACAAAATGAGTGAAGAACGAGGAGGATTATTCATTGTTCCCGTTACATGTAAATCCTTTCAACAATAGCTTAGCAGAAAAGCAGTGTAACTTCACAGGGAAGTTTACTTTGGACAGATGTACTTAAAAAGCTATACTTTAGTCTTTAACTATGCTGAATAATCCTGTTTCCTTCTTTTCTCCTCTCCTTACTGCTCATTCTTAAGGACCCTGTTTATCTTAAGGAAACCAGCAGTACTATGCTGGTTTTGCACTATGGTGACTAAAACTGTCCAGACTGCCCAGGCTTTGAACCAGGAGAGGCAGCTGACAGACTTGGAAAAATATGGGGATTATGTGACATTGACAAAAGTGCCAGCAGCTCTACAACCATGGTGTGGTGGGCTGCTCCCACAAGGAATGCCCCCAGGAGAAAATCAACCCTTGCAGTTCTGCTCTGTAAGTATGACAAATACTCTGACCATTCCATTTGAAGTCATACTCTGGAAGCACTTTTAAATTTACTTCCTATTGGTCTTCAAAGCCCCCAAAATAAAACTGGTAGGAAAAGTATATCTTATCTGAAGAAAAGATGATTTCTGTCTGAAGTTGGAAAATCATGCACACATTAGCTAGAAAATGAGGGCAGAATTTTAAGATAGGCATCATACAAATCTTTGAAACTCCCTTCATCATAGTTAAGAAAGAGTAACTACTGTATGCTACATATGGACTTGCTTTGGTTAGAGTTTTCTTCTCATTCTTCCTGACTATTTATAAAAAAAAGTTGGGTTCTTTTTATTAGCCTTTCCCCTTGACATGAGATGAACTGAGTGATCACACAGGTTGTTTCCATTTACAACTTCTGATTCCATAACTGGCAATTTTTTTGGATAGGAAACTAAGGAGAACATAAAAAGATACCTCCACAGAAAATCATAATATAATTTTATGTTATAATAACCATGTATAAAGTGTAACCATGGAATATTTTCAGAACAAATTTCTACTAGTATATTTCCGAAGGACAGCTTGCTGGTTTAAAACAGACTCAAATACTAACTGAGATGTAGTGCTCTGCTTTCACTGGCAGGTGGGAGAGGAGGTTAATGGTAGGTGGTGCACTGAACTTGATTTCCTGACTCAGATAAAGACTTCCTCTCTTGCTATATTACATAACCTCTCATCCTTATTTCCTACATCCTTTTAAAAAGTGGGCCAAAGGAATGCATAATAAAAGCAGTAATTTCCTCCCTATTCAACAAGATTGACAGCTTTTGCAAAACTCCATAATTATCAATATTTTGCTGAACCGTGCTTGCTCCCAGAGTTAAAACATACCCCACCATCACCATATATTTCCAAATCTATTTCAAAACCCTGTGTGAATCTATGGTGAAAGAAATGGAAGTTGTAGTAGCTCTTACCTAAAGAAGGCTTTGCAAGATATTTCCTGCAAGAAGCCAGAAGTAGATCCAAGCTTGAAGCATTTTCCACATTTGAAATATAGGGTGGAACAATCACAAATGATTTCTTCAGTTTATGAGTTTTGCAACTTTCTCATGATTTGGGGCTTATTAAGGTGAGCAACTACAACTTTCTAGTCAATTTGCGTACAGAAATGTGTAAAAGACACACACTCACACACTAGCAGTGAAACGTGAAGCCATGTAAAACTCATTGTATCACAGGTTTGATACTCAAGCCCATAATTATATTCATGAAAACAACTGCTTTCCTTGCTTCTTTGTGCGGCCTTTTTCAAGTAGGATGGTTTTCTAACATACATCAAATGTCACAGTGTTTTGAAAGGCCGAAAATAATCGTCATTCACAAAAGTACTTAAGCACACATCTCTAATGGAACTGCGCACCTGCTTCAGGCTGTACATGTGCATAAACACTGAACTGAATGCAGGCCCTCAGGAGGAAAAATAATCCCAGCTGCTCAGGCCCTAATTTTCTTCCTTTATTTTGAAAGTTGAGCAATTGAGAATTGATAAAGTAGCATTTAAAGAGAAAAGGCCTGCATATGATTTATAAGGTATTCTAGAAGATACATTAGAAAGCATTATGGGACGCAATAAGTCAGTGCCTGGATTACTCATGATACTAAATGCTTTTCTCTTTTCTACTATCAGCAAGTAAGAGGACAGATCAGGTGTAAGTATGGCACATTTTTCTAACTGATGGCATCATTTTCTAGGCACCTTTCCTTGATTTATAGTCCTGTGTTTATCCAATTTCCTCTATAACATCATCCAAAGCAGAAACATTAGGTACTTGTTATTTAACCTCCATGATACCTTCAGAAATTGGCAGAACAAAGTGGACTCATATTCTTACTGTTGCTTTAGATGACAATTTGGCAAAATTGAAGGACTACAACATTCAATTTATTCACTGTTGTTACCATAAAAATATGGATAGTACATTTTTTGCCTTAGAAGAAAATTCTTCCTTACTAGCAAGAAAGGTCAACTGAAAAAGGTCTCCTGTTCCCAGTAAAATAAATAGTAATTTTGATGCTGACATGCAAGGCCAAGAACACTAGTTCCTAGTTCATTAATTTCCTGGTATTGGAGCTGCGCAAGAGTCTGGGAACTGTTGGAATGTGTAGCTCATAATTTATTTAGCAAACTATGGAAATTTATACTGGAGAAAGAAAATTCTATTCCCTAGATGAGGCATTTCTGGTTATCTCACAGCCAGCTCAGAGATAGTGATTTCACTGGAGTTTGTCCCTTGTGGCTTCAGTTTGCAATAAAAACAAATAACCAACTGACAAAAAGCTCACTGTGAGCACTAAAGAGCTGGGGTTTCCACAGGATCAGCCAAATGCTCATGCTTGTTTCACAAACTAATTTTTTCCATCCCTATCAGTGTAATATATTTGATGGCAACGTTGCATAACACATAGCATGATAGAAATACCTTACAAAACTTGATGCATACCCCCAACCTGTCCAGTTTCGAGTCCTGTCTTTGTTTTAGAGATAACTCAAGTTACAGCTTGGGGGTGGGTCCTAGCTAGGATGCATGCACCCTTGAAAATATGGCTCTTTTACTTGGTGTGTTGGCCTGTCCAGGGACACAAGCTGAATTTTGATCTCATCATAGTTTAAAAAGGCCACAGTAAATGTCAATGCAGATGAAAGTTATCAAATTCTATTAGACCTCCTAATGCCTTCTCACAACTCCCATGTGTAGCCAACAGGACAGAAATTTTTTTGAACTGTACTAGCACAAAGAAATTTCTAATGTAGAACATTTTATTGCAACAATAAAGATGATGAGCTGTGTCAGAAGGTCTTACAGCTGTAAGTGAACTAGTGACACTACTTTGTTCCTTTTAGTTCAAGTACTGTCTCAGTGTGGTGCAGCCACTCAGATGAGTTACCTGAACATAAGCAGAAAAGACAGAGCCTCAGAGACATATTTTTAGGAGATAGAGTATGTTGAACCTTGCTGTCACATTTTGCAGCAGTGGTGACTCTACAGCAACAGAACATAGGAAACACAGACATGTTGAACCTAAGCTGTACCTGACAGAGCCCCAAAGCAGGAATGCTAAGAAATTGTGATCTCTCACTCCCAATACCCTTATACACACGCCTCCCTGAGCCTAAGCCAATCACCACAGAAGTCAAAGACAGTTCCTTTGATGCCAGGGAAGTGTGCACTGGGTCCGAAAGTAACGCTGTCCAGTCCGTTCCCTGGCAGTGCCCGCAAGCCAGAGGCAGCGCGGCAGCATCTCCAAAATGCGTCCTCGCCACTCGGCAGGCAGCAGAGGAAACGCAGCGGAGAATCACGGAGCTGGGTGGGAGATGCACTTTTTTCCCTCTTCGGGCAGCTCGCACCAGGTAGCCTGATCTAAGGCAAAAGCATTCCCCAAGAACAAAGGAGGCGGGAAGGGTCAGCAGTCTGAGGTCCAAGATGCTTTTAATCCGGAGAATTCAGGGACTAGACTGACCCCGAGAGGGGCGGGGAGCCCCTTTTTCAAGGGGGGCGGTAACAGAACGGGAACAATGGGGAACAGGTAAAGGGGAGGGCACAGCAGGGATGCAATCCAATGAGGGAGTTTGGGAGGCAGGAACTGTAACACAAAACCGATGAAGAACCGAACTTAACAGAACTTTCCAGACCAAGGGGAAGAACAATCTTCAGGGTGCCACCCAGTGGGCTGCGGCTTATACCTCCGTGCCGCTCCTGGAACCCCCCTCAGACCCACTGTCTAAGGCGGGGAAATCCCCCACTGTACGGCCAGGGTTTGATTGGCAGTGCGGGGCTGCAGCCTAGAATCAGGCTGAGCCACTACCACACAAAAGAACACTATTCTGGGAATCTAAAGTGGTTGATATTTCTTAGTTTTGAATCTATTTTCTGTTCCACTATATTCAAAACTGGAATAAAAATTACATGATCTTTAAAAAAATTTAAAAATGAAAGACGTTTTTCTGCCTTTGGTACTTTGGGTATATCTAGACTTTTTCTTCTGACTATGAGGGTTAAACCCACCAATATTTGTAAGACCCCCAGTAAAACTGTCAACACTTGAATAGAAAATCTCCAATAAGAGTTGTTACTCAAAGAAAGTAACAGAGATTTGGTGTACAGGTGGCCAGTATTTTGAACTGACCTATGGGAAATTCAGTTTTCTATTATTACTAAATACAGTGGAGGCAATCTTCTGGCTCTCAGACTTAAGAAGTGCCATTGCTGAGGAATCCCATAAAGTGTCTTTTAAACTTGTTCCCAGAATCAAATTTGCAACAGCAGTTAAATGTAATTTACTCAAGGACATGAATAAAACTTCAATATGGAAAAGGTAATATGCTACACTGTGTACCACTGGTGAGGAGGCTCACTAGGGCAAGACATATGGGAAAGGAATAATAAGATCATACACACTGGATAAGGTGTCATTCTCACTGAATGAGCAGTTTTAGCAAATAGAAACTACTTGCTGAGATGAGATTCCTGCCCGTCAGTGCAGAAGAACTTTCAAGAATATACCTTGGGGTTTTTTTTTCCCACCCCTCCATGCGCTGGTAATTATAGCCTGAAAAACTTTCTAATCTCAGTCCCAAAAGGATATCGAATAATTTAAGGGACTTATGCAAGTTAAGCCTGGCACAACAATAACTAGCCTTTGCTGGCATGGGAGAAAAAAATAGACTTGTCCCTTCAAAGCTCTTGCTTCCTCAAGAGAAGATTTAGGGTTGTGGATAAAACCTTCTGGCAGATCTTTCCAATCATTCACAAAATTCTAAAAAAGAAGGAATTTAGCAGTCTTCTCTGAAAGATATGAGCATTACTGGAAAAATCCATAGCACACTTCTCAAAACAGGCTAGTTCTTAGGTTCTGACAGACTTCATTTCTCTGCTTCACTAGTTTAGGGATGAAATGAGAAAGGTTCATTCTCTGTATGCCTGGGCTTGTCCAAACTCTAGAAGCAGCTGAGCATAACCGTAGCAGCAGCATATGATAATGTACATTTTTATGATAGACTGCCTTTTGTCATGTTCTACATAATGCAGAAGCAGAAAGGCACCCTGCCTCGTTTATCTGCATCTATGCTGGTAGAGATCGTGCAGCCAGGGGATGCAATTTTGCTATGTTCTTAGTCTTATAGTGAGGGCAGCAATATCTTGTAATATATTTAACTTCAGGGAGGATTTTTTAATTTCCTGTTTCAATATTTGGCTCTTTTCTGGGGTCAGAATGAAAGATATCACTACCTCATTATTGTATTTCTTAGCAGAAAGAGAATCTTTCCCCTAGCAGGGATAACAAATACCCCTCTAAAATTTAGTCCAGTGTTGTGCACGTTTTGTAAAGCATAGGCTACTGAAAATTTCAGGTTACTATGGTACAACAAAAAATCATATTGCATGAACACTCAATAAATTTTTGTATCTCTTATAGTACTTCTGTGATGATGACAAGCTATTTGTCTTACAATAACCTTCAAGCCATGCTCTTCTTATAGCACTCTGTTATCAGAAGCCCAGAGTTGGGATTGATGTAATTTGACATGCTTCTGATGAGATTCTGGGAATCTAATGTGACAAACAGACATGAACAACACAACCCTTCCAGCTAAGTAGGTTTGAAAAGAACTAACTAGAGAAAAGAAGTATCTTGAACAATAAATGATACAATAAAGAATAAATAAATATCCTAGTTCAAAAACATCTCTATTAAGTAATGCAGAAAAAATGTCAAAATTAAAAAATGCTAATGAGATTATATAAATGCTCTTAGCTATTACTATATCATAGATACCTGTTAATGAATATCAATATGAGAATTACACCAAGTTAAAATAACAAGCTAACATACTAGCTATGTATGTATATAAACTCAGAATCTTATCTCTGTTTTGGACAATAATACCAAACTTTGAAAGTGCTATTTTCTTTAAAATAAATATATATGATATAAACTCTTTAGTATAATAAATATCTACCCTTAGATGGAATCACTATTGCCTACTTTGAAAATATTCACTAAAAAGATCTCAAGGAAAAGGGACTTAAACTACAACTTTGAGCATATACACAGTAACATTACCCTTATATAAACTGTCACTTATAAACCTAGTGGCAGAGTGAATTTCTACGCCCTTAATCTCCAGCAAAATAAATATTATTGTATTAAGTGTGTCTTAGAGACTCTGCTTTCACTGAAGCAAAAATGTTCTTGCTGCTTATGATGGCATAGATAACCTTAAAAATAAGAACTGGGTATAAATGATCACAACATTTTCATGCAGAAAGAAGCCATTCATCTCAAGAAGTGGTTAGCTCTGCAGATATATTGGTGGCAGTTTAGATGTCTCTATTTTTAACTAAATATAGAAGGATTCAAATATAATGCATTATTTTCTATCTACTGATATCTGTGTGCTCTCCAAATAAATTTTTGTATACTCACATATGATGAACGATTCTATTGTTCCCAAACTCTCTCTCTTAGTATCATTCGTATTGGTGTTATGCATTGCTAAAGAAAATCTGTAATACTTTGAAAATAGGAGACTATAGCAAAGAACAGAGTTCTGCTTCTGCTATCTCTGCCTGTTTGAAGACCTAAACACACTACGTACATACATACATACATATATATATATATATATACACCTACATTTATAAACACATACATATATGTAAAAACAGACATATTTAAAGACAGTTGCAAGCAAGGCTGTGTTATGATCCAATTATAAGAGATACTGCTGCCCAAATTAAGGTGGAAACAAGACCATATGCCAAAGTCAATAGTATGGATTTTATTTAAATGTGAGGTAGAGAGATAGAAAGAAACAGGAAGAGATAGAGGGGATGGGAAAGAGAAAAAGAGAGAAGGAGATTAAGCAAAAGGTATCACCACCTTATGGATTCCCGTAGCATCCTGCTGATCCTTCTTCACCCTGCTCTTGTTTGCGGTGGGGGTCCCCAAATCATTCTTCTCAAGGTACCACTTTTATACAGTTCAAGTCCTGGGTATCCACGGGGCGTAGATGATGTTCCCATAATTTGAGATGGCATGTGCATAAACACTTCCTTCCTTTCCACTTCCCACTGCCTGCCATGGTGGGAATTTTCGTCCAGACGCTAATCAAACCTTTACCTCCATTAGGTCAAGAATTAGCTCCTTCCTGCTGTGGCATCTGTGCTTATCTCAAGTACTGTTGTGGTGACTTATGGGAACAGTGTTTTGAGACATGTAACTGCATTCTTTAAGTCTTCACAGGTTATAATGCTAGAATTAAAAGAAAGCCAAAGAAACTGCCACAGAAGGTCCATTTCACTGCAGTATAATGTGCCTAGGACAGAGTTTAGGCCTCAATTTAATTCAGTCAAAAGGATAAGGAAATGTTTAGCTCAATAAACTTTCTGAAGAGCTCTTTAGCTTCCTCTTCACTGTCACTCCACATGTAAGAGGGTGTATTGGGTCTGGCTGAGATGGAGTTCATTTTCCCACAGCAGTCCTCACAGTTCTGTGCTTGGCATTGGTATTTATAAAGGTGTTGATGACACAGCAGTGTTTTGGGTACTGCTGAGCGGGGCTGGCACAGCATTGGTGATGTCTCCAACGTTCTGCCCCTCCATCAGTAGGCTGGGGGTGGGCAAGATCTTGGGAGGGGACACCACTAGGCCAGCTGACCCAGTCTGGCCAAAGGGATATTCCATACCATGTGACATCTGCTCAGATAGAAAAGCTAAAGAAAGGAGGAAGGAGCAGAGGGCATTCATTATTTACAGTGTTTGCCTTCCACAGCAATCACTACGTGTGCTGAAGCCCTGCTTCCACGGAAGTGGCCAGATGTCACTTGCTGATGATTTTGTGGAAAATAAAATTACTGGCTTTTTCTCTTTGCTTGTGCACACACAGACCTTCACGTTTGCGTTAGTAAACTGCCTTAACTCAACCTACAGGTCCGCCTTACTTTCTTTCCCCTGCCTAGATAAGAAGGGGGGTGATAGAGTGGCTTTGTGGGAAGCTGGCATCAAGCCAGGGGCAACCCACCACAGTGGGACATGACTATCATATTTTAAACAAATGAAGTGCAGCCTTTTGTGGCTTCGCAGAACCATTCAGCCTCTGAACAGCCAAGGAAATCAGCAAAAATTTTATTTATTGCATATGTAATTAATTTTCTCATTTGGAATATAACTGATTTTTTTTCAGGATTAAAATTGCATTGACAGGATAGACAAAAAACATAGTGGCATGACTAGAAAAAGTAAATGGAAAACAATATTTATGCCTTCAATTTATCAGTCATTCATTTGATGGGATGAGGTACAAGAAGAACAATAGTGGAGGAAAATGAAATAAAGGACTGCAAAAGACAGAATGTCCAAGTGAATGTTATTACAAGTGGCACTACCACCTCTCTATAAGCTATAAAACATTTACCACAGGATTATAGAGTTAAGGTTTTATTCCTTTGTATGTCATTTTGACAACCATTTTTTATTAAATTTTCGGGTTTTATTCTCAAATCATTCTTCCTCATCAAAGACACCAAAAAGAACCAATGTCACATGTTCAATACTTACAGACTGATGAAGATGCAGAAAATTTCATATTTGAAAGAGTGCATAATCATGCTTTCAATTGTCCCTTCCTAGTTTAGTTAGTGACAACCACTGGCAAAAAGAAGAAAGGTGTAGCTAACATTAAACTGTCGTTCAAATACTGGATATTTTTGGACGACTCGGAGTGAAGAAATTTCAGGATATAAAAGTCCACAATTGTCTTTAAACCAGAAAATAACTGTCTCATATCAAGTTAAAGGACAGCAGGTAGATTTAGTGGGATTTTTGTTTGTTTGTTTGATTTGTTGTTTTTTTGAGTGGCAGCAAATGCTAGTTTTAAGATAGACTTTTTCTCCCCACCACTTTTCTTTAAATGTTTTTGCCACAGAGATGGTTATGCTTATAAAAATAAAATGATGGTGGTCATCAGAATGTATAGTGTTGACAGCAGAGAGGCCTAACAGGAATACTCTGCTGTAGCAGTAAAATTGTAATATTTTCATTTGGTAAGCAATCGCCTTATTCGATACATTTTAAATAAGTCTGAAATGAGTTATCTTCTCTCAAGACCACGTTGCACACAGTCAACTTCCAAAACTTCCCGGAGTGTAGCACCTACAGCAAAAACATTTACTCAGAAATGAGAGAAAATGTATGTAACCTTTAGAAGAAGCATATTAAAAACATTATGACTTTATAACATGCATTATTCAATAAAAGAAATTTCCATCTCTCCAAATGGCAAAAATCTCCTGTCCACTCTGCAGCTGAAACACATTTAATTTACATGGTTAGTGAAATTGTTAAAATATCTGGTTTTCTTATCAGAATTATGTCCTGCTGGTCAAAACATTTCCAGAAATTATTTTTAGAATACAGAATGTAAGTTCTAAACCTGGGAATACTGCATACTTGTTGATAGAACATTTTGACCAAAAAAAAAAAACTATGGTGATAATCAGATTATTCTACCTTTTTTTCTTTACCTTGTGTGTGCATAAATGGATAGAGAGGTAATGCAAGGCCTAAGGATTAGGAGATTGAATATGGTCTGCTAGATGCATACAATCCCATAAGCATCCTCCTGTTGCGGTGGTTGAAGTCACCACTGGAGTGAC
The DNA here is from genome assembly GCA_013389985.1 of Dryoscopus gambensis. NCBI lineage: Eukaryota > Metazoa > Chordata > Aves > Passeriformes > Malaconotidae > Dryoscopus > Dryoscopus gambensis. The sequence continues at coordinate 57,687 of WEIT01019405.1, read as the reverse complement.
CTGGAGTGATCAGAGAGAGCTGCTGGAGTGACCAGAGAGCCACAGGGCCCAAAGACAGCAGAAGTTCGCTGGTGGGCCAGCACTGAGGTCTGAGGTTCCTCTCATAGTTAGGGCAAGTTCCCACAGGACCTTGCTCTCTTATTTTAATATAGGCTAGTTCCCTTTAGTTAGTTGGCCCGTTGGCCCGCCGCCCCTTTTACTTCCTATAAGCTTATATTCCAGAAAGTTCTCCTTTGTTCTATACTCCATTGGTTGTTGGCTTCCTTGTTCCACCCCCGCTCCTTCCCCATTGGTTGTCGTTCACGTACCTCACATTTTCCCCTCCTCCTGGCCCTCAGATGACTGGACCTGATGCTCTGCCCTCCCCTTGTACTGTCCCAGTATAAAACCCTGTGCCCTCCTTTCTTCTTGGCCGTTTGTCCCTGGATTCCTCTGAGATGAAACTTCACGGAACTCCATACAGAGGACCCCTCCTGCCACTTTATCTCTGGCAACGCCTAAGGAGCTATCCGACTTTGTGTGAGTGCATGGCTGCGTGCTGCCATCTGCGCAGTGGTCTGGGTGTGTCTTTGTGTGCATGTGTGGCACCCCCAAGCGAGCCCCTTGCAGGGACGCTTTTGGGAGGGACATGACACTCTTTCCAACACCTCTCACCACGTCATCCTCCCTTTTTTTATTTTAATGATTCATACATTTAAATGCATGAACATGGAAGCAAATATTTCAAGGAAAAATGTTTAATTATAAGATATTGTGTGCTTACAGGAACTTATCAGACTGCTTGACATCATTATTACATTAGGTCTGCCCTGGCACACTTTTCAGTCCACTCTCTGACAGGGTGTTTCATGTTTATGATGCTGTGTTTATGAAACTCCCAGCATGAGCCTAGACTTAATATCTTTATTCAGCTCCATCTTCCTGGAAAATTTTGCCTCAGGATGCAGAGTGGTAGAATTTAGGGCTGGATTCCTGTGTGGGAACAGTAGAGTATTCCTCGTGCAGGTTGTCTGTTGCTAGTTCTCTAGGATAAAGTGATAAGTTAGTACCGCAGATGTGAAGGTTTTTAAATACAGGGCCATTTCTAAAGCTGCTGGTCAAATATAGTTCACCTCATAAATAACATATTGATATCAGAACAATTTTGGAGTCAGTAGAAAATCACACATGCAAAAAAACCAATCCAAATCTGGCTCTTCAAAGCAGTGTTCCATCACAAATTACCTGTCTTAAATATGAAAATTATTTTAGTGTGTTCAGTTCACAGGATAATACTACAAAAACTCTAAAATTAGGAAATCTGAAAGGGAAATACAAATCACATTCAAGTACATAAATATTTAACAGCAAAAAATCATGGAATGTATTTGATTGTCTAGAGTTGAAGAGTAAAGCATAACTCAGGATAAGGGACTTCTGGGTAGCTGTTGGAGCAAAGAAACAGATTGTAGCCCAAACTGATCAATAATGGTGTTAGTAAGATTGCCTCTTAAACTTTTCTGATGTTTCTCATAAGTCTGTATTGCCATCAATTATACTTTTGTCAAGATAAGAGCCATAAACACAAAGATGTCTCCAGATAGACATCTCCTTTTGAATAGTGTTGTGAGATTTATAGCATTTTTATATAAATTTTATGTCCTAATAGCATTATTATGTAAGTACAATGGAAATTATTCAAGCACTCAAAATAATTATACAACCTCAAGAAGAAAAAGAACCCAAACAACCAACCCACAATGTTTTTGTTGATGCCTATACATTTCATTTTAAAATCACATTGAAAAGAAACTATTTAGTTACACTTGTTGAGGAAGTCTTTATCAGTTGGGCAAGCTAATCAAAGATGAATTCTGGATTAAGAAAGCCCTATCACTTGCCTGCTGAAGACCAGGACTTTTCTTTTTTCTGCAGATCATAAATCTAGCAGTGGGCATATCAGGTACCCCTTTCAATTTGTATTGAAGGGCAATGTAGAAGTGCCTGAAATGGAATGCAAAAGCAACATTTATTAGAATATTCAACATTGAAAACACATGCCTAGACACGGAGAACAAGGAGAAAGGCTGGCTAAGTAAGCTGGAGTAGGAGCCCAGTGGAAGAACCCTCAGAATGAGGTGAAGGCTGAGTCTATCAGGCAATTAAAGACAGCTTCTTACTGTATATGTATAAGGAGACAAATTTATATTGCTCTAACAATCTTAATTATGTCACTGCCAAATTTGAAGAATTTTCCTCTGCTTGAGTTTTTAGTCTTATCAAATGAAGAGTCTGAGTAAACTAAGCTGGTATTTTTGCATGACTGCAATTCTCTGCTGTCTGCACAGACACAAACCTTTTGTTTAGGGCTGAAAATGCCAAGTTAGCTGCTGACAACTGAACTTGCAGGGGGCTATGGAAATTTTCACTGATGCCAAGGAAGCCCAGAGTAACAGCAAGCTGCTGAACTTTCTGACAACAACTGCAATGAAATGACTGCACATCCATGAGTTTATAACAATGAAATGAGCCACAACAAGAAACATTATCAGAAAAGAAAACTACCTTTTATTTATGAATATCTAAAGTGACACTTTGAAAACACATCCTGTGTTTTTAGTATGGAAATTTTATTGATAACAGATTTCTTTCTGCTGACACCTTAATTTTCTTTAAAAGCTGTCAGTTCTTTGGCAGTTCTTATTTTTTATGCTATGGTATTTCAGATAAACAGAGAATTCAGCTGAAGGCATTTTTTAAAAATTTGACAGCTCTTCCAGATTTCATTTCTTTGACAATTTTTAAACTAGTAACCCAATAATAAGAGGGACTACAAAACAAGGCAGTTCGGACAAAGTACACATGATATTTGAACCTTCTGTAAAAGCCATTTTGAAATATTATCTTGCTGCAGCACTTCATTTTGAAGCATTTTATTAGTGTATCTACAAATGCAAAGCCACTCCATCTGACTCGAACAACTGTATATGCTAGACTGCACAAATGAAGTTTCTCCTTTTTCTTATCATTTGCTTGCTCATAAAGTCCGTACTGCAGAAAGTGAATGTAATTTATATTGAAACAGAAATGATGATTTTTTTCTTAATTTGAAATTGAAATAAATAAGGTATAAGTTTTCATTTGACCGTTTTTGTCTTTGTCTTTCTCTTAAAAAGGCATTTGTAATAAGAGTCATGAAATGACCTTGAGCTTTTTTTTTTTAAATGTATGCTGCTGCACCAGAGTTCTCATTTCCTATGAAGAGGCACATGAAAGACTCTCAGTTAACAGGCTCCTCTTCTTGGGGTAATTACTAGCCCTTTTTCAGCCATTCTACCTTATGAATTGTGTGTCAATTGCTTTGATTGAAGTATGTGTTGCCAAAGTATGAACTAGGATTTTATCTACCCTCAAAGCATGGAAAGCATTCCAATTAATCTTGGTATATAGACCTTGGTTAAGATGATCTTCAGTCTTTTTTGAAACCCATGGATGTTGTATAAGGGCAGGTAAAGAGTAAGCCCATTAACAGATGAAGCAGGTGAGGTAAAAATCGAGGAAAGGTTACAGGAGAATGGATGAAACTGCTTTCCGAATGAGAAATCTTTGGCAAAATGACTATGGAAATTTATAACCCAGATCTTGCAAGGAAGCTCAAGCTAGTACAGTGCTGCTAAAGCATCATGAGGCAGTCAGTTCTATTCTTCCTAAAATGACAAATTTCATTGAATCATATTATTTGGAAAAGACTCTTCAGATCATTGAGTCCAACCACTAAAAGTTCCGCAGTAAACCATGTGCCCAAGGACCAGCTACACACATCTTCTACATGTGACTCCACCACAGCCTGAGGCCATTTCCTCTTGTCCTGTCGCTGACTGCCTGGGAAAAGAGACCCACCCCCACCTTGTTACAACCTTTCAGGCAGTTGTAGAACACGATAAGGTCTCCCCTGAGCCTTCTTTTCTTCAGGCTAAGCAATCGCAGCTCAGCTTCCTTGCCACTTCTCATCACACTTGTGCTCCAGGGCCTTTGCCAGCTTCATTGCCCTTCTCTGGTCTCTCTCCAGCACCTCGGTGTCTTTCTTGTAGTGAGGGCCCCAGAACTGAACACAGGATTTGAGGTGTGGCCTCACCAGAGCTGAGTACAGGACAATCATTGCCCTGGTCCTGCTGGCCACAGTATTGCTCATACAGACCGGGATATCATTCAACCTCTTGGCCACCTGGGCACTGCTGGCTCATGTTCAGCCACTGTCAGCCAGCATCCATCCCCAGGTTCTTTTCCACTGGGCCTCCTTCCAGCCACTCTGCCCCCAGCCTGTAGTGCTGCACGGGACTGCTGTGACTCAAGGGAAGGACCTGTCATTTCTCCTTGTTGAACCTCATACAATTGGCCTTGGACCATCAACTGAGCCTATCCAGATCCCTCTGCAGAGCCTTGCTTCAGTGGATCAACACTCCCACACAGTTTGGTGCTGTCTGTGAACTTACAGAGAATGCACTCGATGCTCCTGTTCAGGTGATCAGTAAAGATACTGAACAGGACTGGGCCCAGCACTGATCCCTGGGGAACCTCACTAGTGTCCAGACACCAAGTGGATGCAGCACCATTCATCAGCACTCTCCAGGCCCAGCCATGAAGGCAGTTCTTAAGCCCGGGAAGAATGCACCTGTCCAAGCCATGAGCAGCCACTTTCTCTGGGAGAATGTCGTAACTGGAGTCCAACCTTTACTAAAGTCCAGGTAGAAAACAACCACAGCCTTTCCCTCATCCACCAGCTGGGCCACCTGGTCATAAAAAGAGATCAGGTTGGTCAAGTGGGGCCTGACTTTCCCAAACTAATGCTGGCTGGGCCCAGTGCCTGAGGTCCCTAGAGGCATCTTTTGATTCTTTAATGTCCTTCCTTTACAACAATTGAAAACAAGGCATTAGACCTAAAAACATCAACAGGACTACTGCTCTTCAATTAGGGACGCACTTTAGCCTCTTAAATGTCTTTTTATGTCCCATCCAATGATGATAAACAAATCCAACAATGGTCTGTGCCATATTTGCTTATATCTCAAAAAATGATTAAAAACCCCATAACCCAACAAATAAAAAAATCTTATCATTTTGATGTTTTCAACATTTGAAGGAAATCTGGAAATCTTTAGCTTTGGACTCCTTTCTCACTGAGATTCTCAGTATTTTTACACTGTGCTCTGAGATAGTCGTATGGCTATTGCTTGTTTTCAAGCTTCTAGACTCATGACCATCTAATCCTCAAAGTTATCCAATTAACTGGAAGGTAAATGCTGTATTCCTTGAATGCTGATTTGCCTTTTCCTGGGAGACATAGGTATCCACAGTCCTTTAGGTTACGCTACACACTTGGACATGTAAAAAGATACAACAGAACACCAATATTTTATTAAATGTCATGGTTCATGCTATACCTTTTCCAGAAGAACAATATTTATGCAGTGCCAGAACAAATTTTGAAAATTTTGACATGTTTTTTAGAACATTACTTGGTATATGTGAAGTTTTTCATCCGTCTGTTCATTTATGTACACCAGTGTGATCTTTTTCCTTTATTGAGTTTACTTAAAAAAAAAGGTGAAAGAATTTTAGAAATATGGAAGAAATAAAAGAGCAGGACTCGTACAAAAAGGGATCAAATGTATCTGCTTTCCAACAGTGGTATTTAGTGGGGGTATAATTGGTATTTAGTCTACCTATTTCAGTAGTTTTTGTTACTTTTTGGGTTTTTTTTGTTTTTAGAAGTATTACTCTTGTCTTGTCATTGCTTGAACAGCTAGAAAAAAAAACCCCAGGGATTCAAGAACACATCAATTGCACCTGAGAAGCAGTTCTGATGGACCCTAAAATTGATTCCATGTGAGGGATCAGTATACACTCAATAGCCACTTTTTGGATAGCTTTCACAATGTTTAACTGCGGAATTTTTATTCAAATGAATAGATGGGAGAAAAGAAGAAAGTCTTCTGTGGGAAGACTGTGTTGGTATTAGCAAACTATTCTTTGCAAAAGAACATTCTGAAACCACCCTTCTCTCTCTCTGCACTTCACATTTGGATTTTAAAGCTTTCTGAACACCAATATTTATTTCTTCTGTGACCCTTAACTGACAGAACTTACTACCTTTTTGCATTTGTTGTAGCTCATGTGCCAAACCAAGTGTAAAATTATGTACATCACTTACATTTTCAGTACATCTAATGAAATGTAATAATTTCATTTTAGGAGAGACAGCATGACAACAACATAGTTGGTAGCAATCTCTGTTGAGTAAGAAGTCTGATTTTATACATTTACAAGAGCAAATAATGGAAAACACCAACACCAAGAAAAAAGTCCAACATCACCTTAAAGACAACAGATGTGAGATATCAGTATTAAAAGGTTTCTTCCTTTATTCCTGCAAAGGACTTGAAGTAATTAAACTATTACAATAACCAATCTCAATAAATCATCCCACACTTCAGAAGATAAAAATTATTCCATTATGTTCCCCATTCTCAATTCTTATAACTATGAATTTGGAATTTTAACTCCATAACTTCATGATTTTTTTTTAGGCATAGGTTGTTTTAAAAAGCAGAATAAGAAAAAAAAAATTTGCTAATATATCTCTAATAAATGACTACCAAAGAAACAACAGGAGGCTGTCTGAAACTGAGTTCAATTTCTTTAAAATTACTCCTGAATACTCACGGCAAACATCTTGCAGCACATACCCAGCTCTCAAGAGGATAATAAAGTTTTCCCATTGTCACTCCTGTAGCAAATATTATTTTGTATTGAACTAGCATGAAAAACAGCAATTTCTCTTTTTTAATACTTTAAAATGAAGCAGCATTGTTAATAGTTGTTTCTTATGTTTTGGGGTTTTTTTAAAGTAAGCAGAAAACTAAAGTAAATCTCAGATCTGAATGGACTTTCTTTTTGTCATCTTCTCTTTAGCTTCAGAAGTAGCTGACTACAGACTTCAGATAGATGCTCCAGCTATCAAATAGAACTAAAAGAGAAACATATGAAAGGGGTCAAATATGATACCCATAGTGAAAATACTTATACGAGGAGAAAGTCAACACTGAGATTCTTCTTTCTGGAAATAAATGAGCTGGAAAGCAATATTATATGGGTCTGTAAAATCATGGTCGGCTCAGGAATTGCCTCTGATATCATATATCACTATGACTCATAATATGAGAAGTTGGAGGCACACTGGCTGCGTTACCAGGTTTAGGACATGTATTTAACAGCAAAGGGACACATTTTCATACGCTTTGTACTGTTTAACCCAGTGTCACAGAATGTTTTAGAGGTAAAACAAAAAAAGGATTCAAAGGCTGGAAAATTAAATTAAATTTAAAGTTATTGATGCTTTTAAATACAGCAATCCAGCAGCGTTCTTTGATTCAGAGGTGCTCATATTGATGCATCATAGAAGCTAGAAATATGTTACATTGGGGAAGGCCTGAATATTAAACTCCTCAAACATCTGCTTCTCACTGCTGTTAGAGGAAACCCACTGATAGTGGTAGGCCTGGGGTCTCATCTGTCAGGCAGGGTAAAACATGATTATACTTCAACACTGAAAGCAGCATGCTCTTTTCCTGGCACAGGAATGTGGTTTAGGATGGTTAAGAATTTTTTCTTAATAGAACCTAAGAATTTTTAGTTTCCCTTGTGACAGGAGGGAGCCAAAGAACTTGAACAGAAAGATTTTGCTCTTTATTAGGCAATTTATATTCTTAATCCTTATCTTATCTAAAAATGCAACAGCAGCTGCACAAGGAATTTTGCTTCTTAAGCCCCTCAAGTCAATTATTATTTCCTCAAGAAGCCATTCATATAACCAATTCCTGTTCCAAGAACACAAAAAACAATGCAAATTTATTCTTGCACCTCTTTTCATGTTGTAATCACTTGAGGAAGGACAGTGATGATATACAGGTTTTAAACTGCTTTTCATATCAGTTCAGTGTTTTTCTTTGCCTGATGATAGAATTTCATTATATTACAATAAAGCTTTAGTGCTGGTACAACTTGTTCCTGCTGTAATTTGCTTGTTTCAGTTTTGCTGCTTCTTTTGAGAGTGTCAAAAAAGCAATTTTTAAGGCTAGACAGCATAACCAACTACATGGTGAAGAAAAACGCTTCCAGCCAAGAGGAAGGGTATGTGTGATTACTGGTTAACATTCCTGAGAGGTGGGCTACAGAGTGAAAATATAGTGTTGTTGCCTGGTGCAAGACAGTTACCTCAGGAAAATCATGGTGAGGGAAAAATGACATGTTTCAAGCAACCTGGCACATTTATAAAATGTGCCTGATCTCAATATTACTATGAATATCTTCTTGTACAAATGTAACAAAAGGAAATTTGTACAGAAATGTCTCAGCATGGCATGGTTGGAGCTTTTAATGATTTGGAATTTTTATCAGCTAGTGAGATTTAGGACTGTTGGGATTTCAGCAGAATAATAATTCTAAGTCAAATAAGGGGACTCCAAAATAACCTCCTAAAGGGTTGTGTAAGCACTTATAACCCATCACTAAGATGCCCTGTGGTATTGGGTGTGTGGTCAGTCAGCTGGCTGTGATCACTGTGACTGCACTGGCAAAACAAGGGCTGGTCAAATCTTCCTTCATCCAAATGCCTCTTACCACTTTCCTGATACTTTTTAAGGTTTATATTTATACCTTAGACCACTGAGTAAGTATTTATGTCTTAGATTAAATATTCAAAGAAAAACACAAAGAAGAGTTCCACTTCTGTTATCATGAGTTTGTTCAGTGGCCTCAGAATTCCACAGTCATTTTCAAATTTGCTGAAAAACTGATTAGCACCTAATTTTGGAGGCACAACCAGCTCTCCACAACACATCGGTTTGTCAGATTCACAGGGCTGATCTGACTTATTTTAATATCACACATATTGCAAATTATCTTATTAGAGTACACAAGTGGGACAAAAACTGAATTAAGTGGCTCTTTTCAAGTTGTGGCTTCTGTCTTTAATATACAGCCATAGTCTTTTTGCAAGATATCAGCTAATCAGTGATGGAATTAGAGTCAGGGGAGCTCAAGTCAGTAAAAATTCCAAAAGAAATGTCTTCAAGCTTTGGGTAAAAAGCTTAATTCCATGAAGGCCAATAAGAAACTAGCCTCCAGATTTTAAATTCCTTAATGTTATTAAAAAGATTATGCTGCTCAAAACAGAACTGAAGTTTTATAAACCAAATATATTAATTTTCATGTTTCTAACCGATAATTATGTCTTTCTTCATAAGCATACTTTCATTTAACTTTATATCAGTTAAAGCTAAACTCAAGTAGCAGAATAGCAAGTTTTTTCAAGAACCTATGGTCCAAGGTGAGTGGCTGGTGAGACTGTAAACCAAAATGGAATGATACCTACCAGCTCATCCCTCACAGTAATTATATTAATATAAGAATTCTCATGAGCACCATTTATTTTCCAGTTGCCAAAACATAAGTAAATCTCCCGATCACAATTTACTCACAATTGCAGTGAATTACCACAATACCCGAGCACTTGTGGTATGGCTGTACGTATCTTTCTTAGCATATATGTATCACACTGAGAAATCTATCTTCAGCAGTAACTACAGGTTCCTTTTGAGTTCACACCTTTTTTCCCTTGATATAGAAACACAAAGATGGTTCCAGGTAAGGCCTTATTTGGAATACAGTAATGAGTATCTTTTTTCCTCTTGTTTCCCCTTGCTGCCTGTAAATGTTTTTCTGTGTCAAAGATACTGACAAAGTTATCTGCAGATAACCTAGCCTTATTTCTTTTTTTCCTGGAGGAACAGTGTGGGAGAGGATTCTGTTTGAACAAAATCCATCTTGTGCATATCCACTGCAAATCTCCTGTTGCAATGATTTGGTTAGAGAAACCTGAAAAAAAAAGAGATTGATCAGAGACAAGGCCACAGAGACCATGCATTGGAAGCCAAGCTGCCACAGAGGACTGGACTTCTCTCCCTTAATGGTTTTTATATAGTTTTCATCATTTAAAAACAAACCAAAAAACCCTACACAAGACATTGCCATAGAATTTGATTATAGGTGGAGATTTAAGCAGAAAAAGCTGCCTGGCACTCTGCAATAGCAAAAAGATACTTCACAATAAGCATTGCTGTTAAACAAAATGCAGGACTCTGCAGCAACATGTTATAGGAAGAAAAAATTGAGAGTGTGCATGGAAGTACAGGAATAGTGTGAGAAATTCAACAAGGATGAACAGAAAGCCAAAAATGGTTACGAACATAGTGCAAAAAAGAAAAACCCAAACCAAACTATAATGATGTAATTAAAAATTCACTGGAGAACTATGGGCTTTTTTACCCCCGGTTCATCTTATCAGTCATATCAATCACATTATTTATGAAGTGGCTCTAATATGAGTGATAACTAAGCTTGATCAGAGCTGGTCCTTATCAGCAAGTCATTAAGATCACCTTAAAGAAAAGTTTCGTTTAACAGTACCTGATTGTATATCTTTTCTGGAAGGAAAGAGGAGAGTATTATCTCAAGAGCAAGCAATTTAGGAGAGAAAGAAAACTGTTGAAAGAAGGTGTTATTTAACTCATAAATAGTTAAACCTGTAGTTTGACTAACATCACTCTAACGAAAAAAAATCATCTGTCTGCCATCAACTAATATTTTTGGATTAGTGTAGTGTGATGATTGCTAGAACTGACATGCCAACAAAAAAATATAATATTTTACCCAAAAGCTAAATTTTTGAGGGAAGATTTTAGGTGTCACATAATATTTGCTCAGTGCCTAAACTGTGTAATTTGGATTTTAAAACTGCACAGCTACACTTAAATATCTCCTAAAGTTCTGTCCATTTTTAATGGTGTTTAGTTCATTTTGGTAATGCTTGCCTCTGCAAGAAATATTACTGGAGAAGCACAGTACATTTTTAATAAAGAGCTGCAACGTTAAAATGTGCAACTACCTTAAACTGAGTCCAAAAGTATAAACTGTTAAAATAGTCTCGAGTACTAGGGAGACAGGGACATTTCAGTTCTGTATGGAAGAGTGGAATAACCTGCATGGCTATTGTGACCAATACATGAAAAGCAAGTTCTAAAGTGCTATTACTAGGTCCTCCCTTTGTAGAAGAAAGATCACGGGCTGTTAGTCCTCAGCCACAGATGCCCTGATTCATCCTGCTTAACTTAAGGCCCTTCAAGAATGCCCTTGTCTGTGGTTTCACTTAAAATCAATGGTGAGAATTCAATACCTCCAGAGTAAAATGCTGTCCAATTAAAGATTTAAATCATCTTTTGAAGGCAGGTGTTCCTTTCCATTGACTAAGGTGACTAAACTTCTGACTCAGATGCCTCAATTAAGTGCTTAAAATTGAGTAAATCTAGGCAGTAAAAGACCACAAAAAATTTTCTACTGTGTTTTGTATAGCAAGGGCAAGAAACACTTCTGTTCATATTACTGATGCTCTTAGGAAGACATAAGCTTTATCTTCCTGCAAAGATGTTTGCAGGAACACCTGTCAAACCCTCTATGGTGGGTTGACCTTGGCTAGCTGCTGGACACTTACCCAGACTCTCACTTGTCCACCTTCCTCAAACATGGGAGGGGGAGAAAATAACATGAGTGAAGATAGAGATAGTGTCATGGTTTGACACTGGACACAATGCCAGTGCCCCATGAAAATATATTTTTACTAATAATGGTTGTGAGATGTGATCAGGAACAGAGCAGAGCAGGCTCAGACTTAGAAATAAGAAAAAAAACTTTATTAATCTACATTAAAGGAGAGAAACACACAGGGAACAGAATGAAAACTCTCCAAAACATTCCTCCTCCTCCCAACTTCCACCCTTCATACAATTAGACAAAACACCTTGGATTTCCTGATCAGTTAACAATACTCAAATAATCAATTCTCAGTCCATCAAAGAAGAGAGGAGTCTCTCTTGTAAACCATAGTGTCCTTCCATGTCTGGTGCTCTCACCACCATCCATGGACCGAAACTGCCCTCAGGATTCAAGGATGCTTTGCCAAGTACCAGAAGCTCCGTTTTTGGGACAAC
>WEIT01019405.1:27896-38424 GCA_013389985.1 Dryoscopus gambensis | reverse complement strand
CTAATGTTTCAGGTAATACAAAGGTAGATATGGGTGCAGTATTGCATAATCTAAATTCTCATATTAATCTAGCAAATTTAACTGCTATCTATGGATGAAGTGCCCTGCTATGAAGGAAAAAAAACCCTTCAGAAATACTTTAAACAGGTATTAAAAGACTATTAAAAGTGGTGTATAAGCAACTGAGCTTAAACTTTAAGGAGGTATGGTTTCTGAAAGTGTTACCTTAAATCTTCTTTCATAAAATGTTTATTCAACCAAACCGGACATGCAATTCTATGCATAGACATCAGATAATTTTGCATCAATAGCCCTATAATGGCATTGTGTTAATTTCTCAAATATATTTTTGATGATTCGGATACCACTTTGTAAAGAATATTAGATTCTTCTTCAGTATTGAACAGTCACTAGGTTAAAAAAACCATAACCCCCCAAAAATTAAAGGAAAATACAACTTCTTGCTAAGCAAACTGTCCATTCAGGAGATTTTAATTATGCTAATTTCTTTTCTCTATGTATGTACTGCACTTAAGCATCTGTAGATTGTCTCAAGGCTTCATTGCACAAAGGAAAAGCCAAGGTACATAGCTGAAGAGAAATCTTTACCCCTGACATAACTGACTTTATCTCAGAAGCATGTGCAATACCTGTGCACTCGGTCTTAAGCCATAACTTTTCCAATAGATCTGTGTCTGCACTCCCTGCAATCTGTGGCACAGGGGCTGAGCTGTCTGTAGCCCATGGCCCAGTTTTGTAAGGCACAGTTATGTGGCCTTGGCTCAGCTTTACTGAAAAATTCTTGAGCTGTGAGAGGATACAAGCCAAAGCCAAGATTTTCTTCTTGAGACAAAAAGAAGCAAAGACAAAAGTGAAATTTTCGAATTGGAAGTACTGATGCCTTGAAGTGGCTACCTGAAAACAGAGGCTAGACAAGATTAAGAGAATAAAAGCAAGTATTTATTTGAAGGGCCTTCCAAGGTACACCTTGGGCAGTCAAAAGCCTCCGAGGGGCTCCACCCAAGATGGACACTGGGGCACAAGTTTTTCACACTTTCATAAGTTTGGTCCATTTGCATATCAGGGTTAATTCTCCAATTATAATTTCAAGTAACGATGTAATTACACCAAGTTTGCTCCCCCTATCTGGAGGCCCAGTTTACATATTTCAGGGTCTGGGACAACAAGGTGTCCTTGAGTTCAGGAGCAGAGAGGGTTTGTCATGTCTAACCAAAATTTGAGAACAGTAGCTAACAGGCTGTATGAAGTTTCAAAGTTACACACTAGGCATTACAGGATCTGAAAACTATTAAAGCTAAAACCTAAGGCATCAGTACCAGCTTGGGAATCAGAGAAAAACAATGACATGGAAAGGGCTGAAATGCTGAAAGAACCACTGAGTCAAAAAAAGAGAACTCAGAAGGATCAAGAACAAGCCTGTTCCAAGGACCAAGGCAGGTCTGACACTTTCCCACATCAATAATATTTATCTGGGCAGCAGAGACTCATCAGATGCCTGTACTGGAGATGCTGAGCATACTCATGTTTAGTCTAGTTACTCCTAGCTACCTGCTCTGTGTCTCTAGCCAGTGAATAATTGCTGTACATTTACAAACTGTAAATGTGTAGTTTTACTTACAGAGCCTCTGCACACGGTTAAAGAGACCCAATAAATTAAGGGTTACAATTGCATGATAGCTTGAATGTTCAATGAATATAGTGACAACTCCAGAAGAAGTACATCGGCTTCTGGAAGAAAACATCTGGTTTCTGTGTTAACAAATATCGACAAAGTCAGAGCATTAATGTTACATGCAATGAAAATTCAAATTTTACACTCTAAATCTTGGTCTCTAAGCACTTCATTTTAAGTCTGTATATTGATATACAATGTCCATTAGTTGTAAGAATTTAACTGACTTATATAAGTCTCAAAAGAAAGTCAATTAATAATAAAAATTAATAAATGTAGGAGGGAAAAAAGCCAACCCCAGACCAATGCAATTATGACTGTATATTGAGTTACACAAAACTAAATTCCTACGGAACAAATGTTTGGAACTTGCAAATACCAACTAATCCCTTCCAGAGAGCCTCCAACAAGAACTCAGTAAGACATAAATTGGTTTAAGCAAAGGTCATTTTAAAACAGAGGAATGTCAAATGAATATACAGTAATTGAGTGAAGATTCCCTGGACCTTTCAGAAGCCATTGTTAAGATGGCATAATAACATGTTCTAACAGCTGCTAGTCATTAGTCCCAACTCCATCTAGTGTCTTTGGGATAGGAGTTCTAGAGTCCTAGACGTAGTCTTCTCTGACATCTAATCATTAGAAGCTGTAGTAGAGGGCACATATGTACATCTGCCACCTGTTCCAGTCTTTGAACCAGTCTTCACAGGATTTTGAAAGTCATGTGGAAGGAAGATTTTTTCCCCCCATTACCTTTCTATGTAAAGTCATCTGTTGTTCACTACTAAACTCAGCAGTGTTTAAAAACACCATGAGACTCCCCAAAAGAATCTGACCCCTTGTTAGCAACTGTTTCGAGGTGGAAGAGGATTGCATTCTTGGGATTTTTGGTATCATGACCTGAAGTCTGAAAGTTTCAGGGAAAGTGATTAATTTTAAGGAAACAAAAATCTTTGTCATCTTTACCAATATTAATGTTTAAGAAAGACATACAAGCAAAGAAAGAAACATATTAAGTGGCTGATACTTTGCCTGGTCAGAGAGCAACAATTTTATCATTATTTTTCCAAATGCAGGAACAAAGCTGTTGAATACTGAGACTTTGCTTCCCCCTAAAAGAATGTACCAAATATGGTTTTCCTATTTTTTTCTGGCATAATTTTATGAACAGCTATAATCAATACACAGATATTATCAAGTTTCTTTCTTGGACATTTATCAGTCCACAGATAGGACCAGAACAAGGCTGTACAACTACCAGGTTCCTGGACCACCCTTGGCCTGTATGTTGTCTTCAGCTTGGGCTGAGTAGGATACCATTATCTTGGTACCTTCATTTCCATGCTAGGATCTTTCCTCATTTTAAGCACTGTCTGTTATTTTTTCCAAGGAATTAAATCTTGCAGCTAAACCTTCAGAACCATTGCCAGTTTCCCTTTCTCCAAGATTCCTAGAGATAAAAATACTAGTCCCCAAGTTTCAATGATAAATTCCTGGTTCTTTGTCTCAAAGAAAGACAGTCTTTGAAGTTGAACAGGTACCTAGACTTAGGAAGATTTTGGGAAAAAATAGTTTTGTGATCTATAATGCATTTCTCTTCATTAGGTTCCTCACCGTTCCTAAGTACCCTGAGTCTTGGTAAGGTTGCCTTAGGTCAAAATGAATTTGGGTCAGTTTCTTCCCTCTTTAAGAGAACAGAATGAAGTTTAATGACTCTCTAAATTTACTGCTAAAAAGTCTCCCAAGACTCTTTTTTTTTTAAACACAAGACAGAATACCCAGTAAAAAAATTGAGGACTACTGAAATTCCGCACAAGCCACTTAAAACATACAATCTAGGCTTTTAAAACTGTCCCAGTCTAGCCTATTTCATAAGACTCTGTGTACTAGCAGCTGTTGATCTATTTATTGAACATTTTAAAATATAATTAGTATGAAGAATATGCCTATTTCAGGAGAGAAGGAAAAAAAAGCAGTATCTTTTATTATGAGCCTCCAGGGCTTTGCTGGAAATCTAAGGCTTCTTTGATATTGTCAGATCAAAATCTTTTCATCTCATGTACATCAATATTAATTTTTTTTTAATTTAAATGAGAGCCTGAGCTCTCCAGCATCACTGATCTAAAATTTATCTCATGGATTATGTTATGTTCTGTTTGGATTTTTTTTGTGCAGTGTGAAGTAGATTGATCTGTCCAGGCTGAGAAATCATAAGCTAAGTTTAAAATAATACAGAAAATTATCTTCTTTTTTTTGTGTGTGTGAAAAAATGGAAAAACAAAGGAAACCAAACCTGATCTTACTGAGAGAAAAAGTTTCTAGATTAAATTCATACACATGACACTCAGCATTCACATTTACAGTCATAACTTCATGGGGCATAATTAATCCTCAGTCACGAGAGTGTGGAAATGCTTACCGGAATTGAGAAAAACAGACAGAAGGAAAATATTATTTTGGTTTCTATGTGTATGGTGGGGAACATGGAAACATAATAACAGTTATGAAAAAATACGTTTTCCTTGAGGCTAAAACAGACCAAAATTCATCATTATTGGGTTTTCCACATGTGGCTGTGTTTCTTCGTAAACGAGATTTATTGTTTCATAACCTGTCTCTGGGACTGTGTCTTCTAAACTGTGATAACATATATAGGAAGCTTCTTTTCTCGTTTGTTTTTGCATGTTTTAATTGATACCCCTAACTCCATAAAGTATTCCATCAGAGCTGCTCAAAACCTCGGAGTTTTAGGCCTTCAGGGAGCAGCCATCTGTTACGAAAGCAACAGCAGTGTGCCAAGACCCAAAGCTGCAAGACACAGTACCTGCAGTTAAATGCTTATATTAAGACGTATTTGCCTATAAAGACCTCATTTTTTTAAAAAATGCTGAGTATCTACATTTCCCTTCCAAAACGCAATATAAATGGATAGCATTAACTACCCATTGTGGGGAACTAATCCTTAACAGGAATGTGTTCTTGACTCACATCCATGCTATGGAAATATTCATGCCACACCAGAAACAGAAGGGTGCAAGGCCGTATGTGACACACCACCACACAGTAAAACACACACCATATAGCTGACAGCAGTCTCAGCTAATTTGTGTTGACAGAGCTGTACCTGTACAACAAAGGTCAGAATCTGACCAATAACCACCTGCAACATAAGAAGACACATTCATGTCAGAACATAAACAACGTATTTCATGAAGTTAGCCATAAACTGTCCTTTTCAATCCTCCCACATTTCCTTGTATCTGAATTCACATCTGACAAACAATTAGTCCAACGCTGCAAACTGAGGAACGTGGTCATTAATAACTGTAGAGCGCAGCTGGCCTTAAGAATTCAGACAACACTGCTCACGTTGACTTTAGGTCATTTGAGATGAGCAGATTTATACACCCTACTATGTTCCACAAGCTTACAATTATGTATTCAGAATCTGAATCAATTAGGTACTCAGATACTGGCAAATAGGAGATCATGAGACCTATTCACTTAATTTTCATCACTGCCATTTAGTGAGGAAATGACTCAAATCCTGTTCACAGTGAAAGTACTGGGAAAACTCTCACTCATATGAGAACAAATCCTGGCCTCATTAAAGAACTTTTCATTCAAAAGCTTTACAGGAAGCAAGTTGCTGTAGCCATACTACTCCTTCTGGATCATGTGGAAGAAGTTTGAATGCATCTATTTGGGACAAATTTGCCTTCTTCCCTCTTCAATTTCCATCCCAAATCTGGAAACCTCTTTTATTAAAAAAAAACTCAGATGAAAGATGCACTATATTCTGCTAATACTTCTTTCAGTGAAGCACAAGCAAGCATAACCTCCCCTGAAGCATAGGATGTGCATGACAAAGTACTTCCATACCCAATACAGACTGACTATTATTGTCAGTAACTTAAGGGCTTTTCAGACCTTTTCCTGCTCTTGCCCACCACAGTGTATTCAATGTACATGTAAAAGGTAGGTCTCTTTTTCATCCCTTCGAGTTTTTCTTGGGTTATGAAGACTAAAAGTTTATCTGATAAGTTGCCTATCTACTCTTGCTAAACTTTATATGCAACTTCGGTACTCTGTGATGACCTTTCTCTACATTAATGCTCCCCCCCAAAAAATTTTAAAGGCTCTTAATTTTCTTCTTTTTTGATGTAAGAGACCATATGTAGTATCAAGACAGGCTGGGGGATGAACAGATTGAGAGCAGCCCTGCTGAGAAGGACTTGGGGGTGCTGGTGGAGGAGAGGCTGGACGTGACCCAGCAGTGTGCACTCACAGCCCAGAGAGCCAAACGTGTCCTGGGCTGCATCCAAAGCAGCGTGGGCAGTAGGGCAAGGGAGAGGATTCTGCCCCTCTACTCCACTCTGGTGAGACCCCACCTGCAGTGCTGCATCCAGCTCTGGGGTCCTCAGCATAAGGAGAACATGGACCTGTTGGAGCAAGTCCAGAGGAGGGACACCAAGATGATTAGAGAGATGGAGCACCTCTCCTATGAGTAAAGGCTGAGAGAATTAGGATTGCTTAGGCTGGAAAAGAGAAGGCTTTGAGGTGACCTAATTGTGGCCTTCCAGTACCTGAAGGGAGCCTACAAGAAAGATGGAGAGGGACTTTTTACAAGAGCATGTAGTTACAGGACAAGGGGGGATAATTTCCAACTGAAAGAAAGTAGGTTTAGATTCAATATTAGGAAGAAATTGTTTACTGTGACAGTGGTGAGCCGCTGCAGCAGGTTGCCCAGAGAAGTCATGGATGCCTTGTTCCTGGAACTGTTGGTGGAAGGTTGAATGGAGCTCTGAGGAACATGATCTAGTGGAAGGTGTCCTTGCCATGGAGGAATTTGACTAGATGACCTTAAAGTTCCCTTACAACCCAAGCCATTCTATAATATGACAACTGACTTGATACCTGTCATGACTCAATGATAGGGGGTATAATGTTTGCTATAAATTCTTGTCAGGCTGAACAAAGACACCGGACGTGTGTCAGGCAGCTCTTTGTGTTTTTTTGCACGGTCTTGTATAAGTCCAGCAATCAGCCCAACGTTTAGGCTCAAAAGGTATTGGCTAACATTCCCTTAAATTCTTACAATACACTTCTACAAGAGTGGATGATAACAAGACCTTAATTTTGTACAGTACACTTCACAAGTCCCACAACAAACACCTCAAAGGTGCTGGTTCACAAGCTATACCACCTCCACAAGCTCCCCCCTCCCACAGCAAGCTTCAATAAGGGTTATGGGATAGCATACGATAGCCGTGTTTTGCCCAGGCAAAGCAAGGGAAGAAAACAAGGAATATCACCAGTCCCTGGATCCCGCATTGGTGCTGCCATATGGATGGTCCAGAGCTGGTGATGCAAGACAAAAGAAAACAGGGGAGGGGAGGTGAGGCGAAATGAGGCGAGGTGAGGCGAGGTGAGGGGAGGCGAGGTGAGGGCCCAATCTCTGTCCAAGAGAGAGGGAGGGGAACAAATCCATTTCCTTTTATAATTAACCTGGTGTACGTCTTTTAAGTAAATTAGACTTTTTGCACTTTTTTTTCATGCAGGCAGAGGCAGCTCCTCTCCAGGAAGCGAGCCGGGGGGAGGCTGAGCACAAGTCTCAAGGTGGAGCAGGAACCTGGCTCAGCGCAGCACTGCCCCACCTCTGTGGGACTCGCCCCTCCAATCACGTTTCCTGTAGCAATACTCAGAATGTTTGAGACAAAGCATGCTTTGGTCTTGTCCTCTACAATACCCTCTGCTGAGTTTATTCTTACAGATCTCTTGGTAAAGAAGATCCAGCAGCAAAACTCAGTAAGTGCTTTCAAAGAGAATATGAGAGAATACATGGTATGTGCTTCACATAAGTCATAAAGGAAATGCACAGATAGATAATGGTCTTTAAACCTTAATTAACCTTTCAAGTCCAGTCATGCCATTTAAAGCATCCTAGTAGTTCAGCCTGGTTACTTAAAATTAACTGATTTTGTACTCTTAGAAATTGCTAACAGTACCATTGCAATAATTATTTAAAAATCTTTTTCAATACAGTTTAAAATTTGAACAGTTCAATTAAAATATTTGATTTTGCCTACATTAATTTCTTGATTTTTCAGCAGAAAAATAAAACGCTTTATATTTTGAATAGATGAGACAATGGGTGAACAGCAGTACAGAAAGTATTCATGTGATGGGCCTTGAATAATCATAAAACTGTTTTCAAGATCTTCCTCAGCTCATAATGTAGACAAAAGTAGACTGCTTTCATGTGGACTGTGAAGAAATGCCTTATGAAGCAAAACACTAGTGTTTTATGAAATGAAGTACTTTATGAAGGAGTTGAATGTGAAATCGTTACATTCATAAAGATGCATTATTTCTCAGATGCAAGAAAATTGCTTGTTATGGTCATTTGTATGGGGTGTGGAGAACTATTCAATGATGTAAATTTAGATCTTGCTAACTCTTTGGGGAAGGTAACAATGTGAAAAATTAACGTTGATATTGTTCTGAGCATCTCTTTCAGCAATTCAAAATAAACTCAGCCATTTCTGTATTAACTTATCTTTACAATGGAGATCACTCCAAAAAATTCAACAAATACTAAAAATTTTCTGAAGCAATATTACAATTCATAATGTTAAACCAACTGAAGAGATACTTCAGCAGTTGTAAATAAGACAAAACAATGCTAATAGAGGATTACAGAACAATCCCAAAAAATGTATTACTTGTCTGTTGATTTAAAAAAAAAAAAGGAAAAAGAAAAAATAAACCCTGTAATTTTAACAACACATTGACATAATAAAACAAGCTCCTTTTGTCATGTTTCTAGCATGTGGATTTTGGGGGAATGAATGTCACAAGACTGCAGAAATGTGTAAAGCAGAATTAATGCTTTGTCACAGAGATTAAAACAGAAACAGTCTCCCAGAAAAGTGCTGGTCATAAGATTGATCTTATCTAAATTAAGCCATCAAGAAAAAAACATCTTCAAGGTTATTGTGGAGCCTTGATTTTGTTAAATATACCTGAATTTTGGGAATCATGTTTGTACATATGTTCTTTTTCCTCCAGCTCCCCGTATTTGGACTGACATTTCAGCACTGACCCAGAGTGAGCAGATGCAGGATAGGATGGATATAATTAAAGCAAGTTCAGCGCTATCCACAGCCATGTGATATTTTTCACTGAGGATGTAACATCCGTTAAGCAAAGGAGATGGATCAGCATTATTGAATATAGCAACCTTTATGCAAATGAGATGGGTCAGCACTATTTTCTTACTGGCCCTGCATTCAGAGTGATTCTCTCAAAGGACATAGGCTTGAGGGTCCTAGATCTTATTGCAGTGCCCTGAGACAGCAAGCAAAACTGTCTATAATACCCAGTTTGTATATGGCCCTGCAAGTGTATTGTGGAAATACACAATGTTTCCATCCCTCCAGTGATGAAAGGCACATCCACCACACTGAAACAATGAAGATGGCTCAGTGAGTACTCCCTCATGGCTGTTGCCAAATATTTGTGAGCAATCCCAACAAGGGCATCTTGGAATTACGTGAAGCATATAGGTGCCACAGGCTGCTTAATGAAGAGGTAATTGCAGCCCGTCTAACCAAACACTTTCTGGTTGAATTCTACAAATCACTTACCAGTACAAATTTTGTCATTCTTCATATAGGATCTATATATTTTTCTTCCCCAAATAATACACTGGGTAACAACAGACAAACAACACTGACACAATAGGGAATTTATCTAAGCCTGTTAAAATTGTTTTGTTGTGCTTTATTAGTGGCCTGTTCATACAAAAAGGCAATGCTGCAGCAGACTTATACCAAAGCTGCAATGAAGATAAATCAGAAATAACATTACTTTCAATGAAATTACTGCTCACTTATAATAAGGTAACTAAATTTAAGTTCTGCTGCTAATGATCTTTATTATTATATGATAAATTCCACAAATGAAACACATCTTAACTTTGGATGATCAGTCTAGGATTTTATTTAAGCAGTGCAAGTAAAAATAGGCTTCCTTCTCATCAGGGACACAGTTATTTGAGCTTGTGGATGAGACAGAGTAAAGGATCCAGGGCTGTCAAGCAATGACAGTTTGTATGAAACATTTCAAAGAAATAAGAATGTGGAAAAATGTCTCTGGGACACAGATAAGTAAGTTATTTAAGAAACAACTTCAAATTCATGCAAAAATAAAAGCTTCTCCTGCCAAATGAGTGAAACTTGTCAAGTCTACTAGATCTCTTAATTAACTGGGAACATGAAAGAAGCTCCCTTCAAGGTATTTGAGCTTGCAGGCATCATGGCTAGTTCCTTTTGCAGAGAATAAAATGAACAATGCATTTATTAAGCTCATAAAGCAACTTGGATGAGATGAAAATACAGATGACTAATCAGGGGAGATATTAAATTGTTCATAATGTGGAAACACTCACACTGGAAGGAGGGAAGGGTTAAAAATAGCTGGCAAATTCACATTTTGAATATACTGGAGGACAAAGAAGGACTTGGATATGTTCTATCCAACCCCCTCAAAATCCTTTTCTTTCAAAGATTCACAGGTCTATACTATCTCTTAGAGATCTTTGTAAACATTTTTCATAGGAATCAGAAACCTAGGAATCTCATTATTAATAAAATAAACCTAACAGTTCTGCAGATGATTTGACTCTCTTATAGTAGCCCAATGCTGTTCCACATATCATTGAATTGGAAAACAATGACAGAAGGAAATACACTTCTAGAAGCATTAGTTTGTAATGTGTTGCAATTTGAGAGGATTATGTTGGATAAACACGTAGAAACAAAAAAGCACAAC
>WEIT01019405.1:9082-27862 GCA_013389985.1 Dryoscopus gambensis | reverse complement strand
ATTAAAATAACAAACAAACCCCCCAAAAAACACGTGAGCAGCAATACCACTTGCCATAATTTTGGCAACACATTTTTGCCCTTGAAAAAATCCCCAGGGTTCACATTTTCAGCACTTTCTGAAAAATGGGCTTCTTTTAAACCATTGATCTGAACACCTGAACTGCTAATCCGATCAAAATTACTAAGCTTGAAACATTCAGTTCTCAGTGAGTGAAGGATTTGAAAGTAAGTTCTTCCTCAGATGAGATGCTTCTCCCAGCGGCAAGCGCACAAGTAATCCTCAGTGTATTGCTGTTCCTTAGAGGAACAAATGACAATATCAATGTGAGCAAGGACTGTAAAAACAGACTCAATCAAGAACAGACTCAAACAGGAACAGAGAGTGCATGTTAACAACACAGGCAATCAACACAGTTAATCAGGGACAGAAGGTGCATGATAAAAACGTTTGCTTTGCTCTTTGTTTATCTTTCATTTCCTTTCCTTTTTTTTCTTCCAATTAATCTCAATTCCCATACACAGCAACTGTTAAATATTAACTCAAATATATTTACTAAAGTGAATATTGCTCTGGGTCTTCTGGTCATCCCCCCCTCCCCCCAAAAAAAAATTTAATTTAGGAAGTCTAGACTGATATTTTAATAATATTTGTGTGCTTTAAAGCCCTAGAACTGAAATCTACTTTTCTCTCCTCCCTGAAGTACAGCACTTTAAGTCACTACAGGGAACTTAATTCTAGATGTTGAAAACTTTGTCATAATTCTTCTAATCCCTCTTTTGTTTTCACATTAAAAGAAAGATCTTGGAGAATATGTGAAGGCCGAATGAGACCAAAACACTTTGAATGAAGTTAAATAAGATGTTATTTATTGAACAACATCCTCAGACACATGGTGTGATTTTGGGGTTTGTCCTGTGCAGGGGCAGGAGTTGAACGGGATGGTCCTCATCGGTCCCTTATAACTCAGCATATTCTAGGATTCTGTGGTTGATTATGAGTAACAAAGGAAGGAAAGGAAAGGACCCTAGTCCAGGAGGCCATATTAAGTGTATGAGTAGCTCTTTAGCATCAGTGTACTTCTCAATGCTCATGGATATTACATACAAACAAATTGCATCAGTTTACTATCAAATAAAAGTCTGTGGAACAGCTAATGCTCCTGAAAACAGCGATAATCCTCTCCATGACTTTTACTGCTAGTGAAAAGTGAGACAGCAATTGGCTTACGGAGAGAACTAAAAATTTGAGTATCACTATGCTGGTTTGGCTTTGTGTAAAATCTGTATCCACATTTGGATCTGATCCAGCCCAGCCAAGCAGGCTGGTGGGATTAACTCAGAGTCTTTTTTTCTCCACAACTATGAGACTACAGCTATAGGTTTATTAAATGCCACCTCTATACTGCAGTAGAGAGAGGATGAGCAACACACATACAGGCCACACATCCCTGAGGTGGCTCACTCACTAACATCACTTCCAATTCACCTCTTTCTACATCAGGACAGCAGAGGCCGTCAAAGAGCAATTAAACACAGCAGTTCCTGAGCTGAACTTGTTTTGAAGCCTAAGTATCAGGTCTAGTAAGAGTTTCAATAGAATGAAAATGAAATACTGTGGATTATTTATACTTGGGATATTTAGGCACACATACAAAAATTCACAGCATTTAATAACTGGACACAGTCCCTTGCAAAGGAACAAGCAAGAGGAATCTCACTTCCCAAACTATAGAAGACTCATTGAATAAAATGTCCATAAACTGCATGAATAGATGTAATCTTCAAAATAAGGAAAAACTAACTGATCTTCTAGTTATGGGGAATTTGGGTACTTCTATATGTTTATGTATTATATTGATATGGAATTTGTAGTTTCTATATTACATTATCATTTATCAATATTGTCTCTGCTTTTCCTCAGGACCCTAGCTAAATTCCTCTGCTAAAGACAGCTTGACCTGAACAAAATTTCATGAGAACTTTCCAGCTTATTTTCTATCAAAAAATGGCTTACCTTTAAAAAAAGCCCTTAGCTCCATAGAAAAGCAGCTCATGCAGGATAAAGTCATATAGATGTCACATCAGAAACTGCATGTTTGCCTCTGCTGCCCCACTGACTGCTCTTGCATGCAGCAAACCCACGAGTGTCAGGGAAAACTTGGTAAGCTTGGACTTTCAGTGGCTCCGTGCCCCACTCACAGACTGAATCAGCTGAAAGTCTTAACATCTTTGACTTGTGAGATGTTGCTCCAGTATGGGCTGAAGTAACAAAGAATGGTTTCTGGTTTGACAGAAACTCCCAGTCCTTCACACTTTTTTTCCCTGCCTTGTTTTTTCTTCCTTCCTTCAAGAACACATGATATATTCCACACATCTATTTAAGTGGAAAAGGAAATTTTTGAGGATATCTTTGTTAAAATAGAAACTAAATAATCCCTGCTCAGTGCTTGAATATCTGAAACTTAGGAAAAATATAGTAATTGGTATAACATATCACCAATATAATGGCAAAAGCAGAGAGATTTGGAAGAAGATTCAAGAATGTTCAAAGATGCCCATGTCCCACAAGGAATCTGGGGACATAGTGAAGGACAAAGACAAACAAATAGAACTTGATTGTACAGAGAACTTGAAACATCATTATCTGAAGACTTTTAGATTTTTTCTCATTGCTGTCATACCTTAAAAATATGACACTCTTCCCCTCCAGTTTCCCCATTTTCTTACATATTATATATGCATTTAAAATATAAAGGAAAATTTGTATTTGGTTAAGCTTACAGCAAACATATCAGGGCTAACAGTTTTTATCAGGGTAAGAAACTCCTACCTCCCAATTCAGGCATTTGAGAAAGTGGAAATTTTGGTCATTTACTTTAAGTTTATGTCCCTTCAAAATTCTGTCTTTCCAAAATTGTGCTGGGACTTTAGGCCCCAATTCCTATGAAAGTGGAAGCCCTGTACTCTGGAAAAACCAGAATGTTACAGTCTTGTTTCAACAACAGAAATGCCCATTAAAAAGTGCTTCTTGCTGTAAGTAGCTTAGCTCAAAGAGGAATGGCTTCAAGCATGTGCCAACATCTTTTCTTGTAAGAGCTTCCCATTTCATAATCATGGAATTTAAACTTGAATAGGTGTCCAAAAGCTTCTAGGGGCTTATGCAAATAGAAGCAAATCATTTAGTGGTTGTCCATTATTAAAGCTCATCACTTAGAACTATTTTAATTTCACAGATTTAATTCAAATAAACAAGATAATACTATATTTTGCACGAGACATTTAAAGATCTTTCAAGTCCCAAGAAATAAAGGATCAACAGGCTTAGCAAGTCTTTTGGTGTCCCAAAATACAAGCATATCAGGTTCAGTAACAAGAAAGTATTTGGTAGAGGAAAAAAAAAGAGGATTCAAGTTTGATATCAAAGTACATAATCACGCTGGGAGGTACGAATGGGAATTGTTGAATGAAAACAGAATAGCCCTTTCTGTATTCATTTCTGTAATTCATGTGTCAAGGGTATTCATGTTATTCAAAAAACCCAACACAACAGACAGAAATCATTTGATGTGACAGGTGCATGAGATTTTGCAGATCTGAAAGGATCTTTGCAGATTAAGGTATGTGGAGAAAAACACAGATAAAAAGAAAGTGTGGCGTTTTAATTTATACACAGGAAAAAAAAAAGACAGTGACTGCCTAGAATACACAGAAGTAATACATGAACTGGCAAGAGAGTTATTGAGAAATTATGCACTTTTAAGCAAGGAGATAAAGACTTTTTCTATAGTTTTAATGCAGGTCCATTAAAAATCTTCTCAGGTTCTTGGACTGGGTCTGATCAATGTTGGAAAATCATAGGTAAATGCAGTAATGTGCTAATACGCTTCATGGAACCAAATATGGATTTATACGACTGCATAATATAAGCAATGGGCCAAATGGATTTCAGATAAGGGAGTCTGGTTGGGTTTATGAAGGCAGTGTAATAACATGCATCCTTCAGGATTACTATTTCTCAATATGGGCCAAAAAAAGGGGTCAGGTTCTAACACTAAAGACGTGTCAGCAATGAGACAGATTCTGGCCATAAGGTAAAACAATTCATATGGAATAACCCTTCAACATGAAATGTCCCTGGGGATATAAGTACATATGTAAGCAATACCAATACACAAATATAAAAATATAAAGGTTAGAGTATAAACAATAAAACCAATCATGTTGATATCATGCCATTTCTGGAGGGTGTGCTCCTAGCAAAACTAGCACAGGAGATGACAGAACCCTGAGATTTTCTGATCACATGCAAGATTCATGGAAACACCTGGAAACTTAAAGAGATTTGTCTGTAGTCTAGAGCTGACAAAAATTCTTGTAAGATGGCCACAAATCATTTAATTTCAGTATTTATGGAGGTTAAGAAACAGATGATGATATAGACTACTGTAATACACAGTATGTAATTGATTTTTAACGAGAAATACTGTAACTTGCTGTCCTGTTTGGGGAACATTAGTAGATTTCCTTCATGAAATCATAGGGTGATTCTGATCTTACTGCAAAATTATGGAGTTCTGGTACAATACGAATCCTAAAATGATTTTTTTTGCAAGATATAATGATAAGCAGTTATACGAAAAACTTTAATCCCTCTGTTCCCCTTTTCCTA
The DNA here is from genome assembly GCA_013389985.1 of Dryoscopus gambensis. Lineage (NCBI taxonomy): Eukaryota > Metazoa > Chordata > Aves > Passeriformes > Malaconotidae > Dryoscopus > Dryoscopus gambensis. Next base: position 23,191 of record WEIT01019405.1, on the reverse strand, counting down.
CTTTTTCAAGCTTCAAACCTACCATCTATTCTTTCTCTCTTCATTTTCTCCCTAAACTCCAAGTTAATAATACCTTCTTCTTTCAAAATCCAGCTCCTGGGGGATCACCCAATTACACCCTCTTGTAATGTAACTTCTGTTAGAAGTCAGGAGGCAAACAGATAGTACATAGGAAGAATTTGAAACCATACATGGAAAACAGGTAAAATTATGGACAAGCAGTAGTTCGTAATTTATATCCTGCTCAATTCATTTGAGAACTACCAGTAGAATCTCTTCTGGAATGCAGGTCACATTACCATGGTATTACTTTCCCTCATATTTTACATATTTAGTTACTATTTTTGTATTAGTACGCTTTTCTTTCCAGCTCCTTGGACCATATGCGTTTCATTAGAGGTATTTGGAGGAAACTTCCAAACCAAACCGTGCTTAGCATTCTGATACTAACATCACGGGAGAAAAGCACAGAACACCATACCAAGTACACCTGTGGGTTTTATCCAGTTCCACTTTCCCAGTCTGTCTGCTGCTTTGCTTTGGTAGAACACAATGAGCAGACCTAGAGAATATCAGCCTGGGAAAAATAATTTGAAAGAATGACTTTTAAATATATCTTTCTCCTTTAGTCATTCATCTCCCATGCATTTTTTAACTGTATTTAGCAATATATAATTGTGCATGTATTTGGACCATCATCTTTTACACCAATCATTTTACTCATTTGACGTAAGCAAAATCTATCTTAGTTAGATTTTTATTACAGCTCAACCTAATTTATCCTTCTGAAAAAATTGATTTTGAAAAAAGTGTTAGTATACAGTTTCTACTCGCTATCACATTTTCTCCTCTCATGTTAAAAACAAGGTCACTATTAGGAAGTAGCTATTACATATCAGCACATCCAGACATTATATCTTTCAGTCAAGGGAAGATCCTCAGGGCCTGATTTTCCTTGCTTGTACTTGTTACAAAACTAATATTATCTAGATATGGGTAAGGGTAACTAAAAATAATTGCTAGCTTGAAGAGAGGGAGCTGTACCTTGCAGTGCTGATAAAATCGATTTCAAACGGATCATTTTACTACAGACTCCTGTAAGCAGTGAATCCATACTGAGTAGCTCAGAAATTACTTGAATACCTATCCTGAAAACAATTACACACATATTTTATATATATATGCTCATTTTTGATTACAAATAAATTCAGTGAAGCTGAAGTGACTTCATCAATAAACTTTTAAGCTAAAATAGCTTCCAGACATGAGTGGTTGTTTTCCTAATGCACTCACGATATCTGTCCTTATTTTATCTACTCTTCTAAAAGGAAGACTGAAAAGAGTAAACTTTAATTGCCTTAAATGTACTATTTCTTTACAAGCTTTTGTTGTCTATGACAGAGATGGTTTTACCACGATAGATTATACGTTATGCAATAAAATTGACATTATGCTTAAAAAAAGGTGTTCAAAGACTACCTATTATATATTGATCTACATATTTAGTGGAAGTAAGGGTGAGAGTTACATTATATATTCCTCCACATCCATTTTGATATGCTCAAAGTATTAAAAATCTGGTGATGAAAACAGTCAGATTGCATTCCTCACTGTACCTGGAACCAAAGCTTACTTTAAAACATAAGTAAGGGTAACTCTGATTGCATCCTTCAGCCATCTTCTCTGGTATATCACTCCTGCAAAAGCTTTGAAATCAGCCTGAGAGATTTTTTTCAGCTCTTTCACTGAGATGTAAATTTTCAGGAACTGTATATTTCCACGAACTCATCTTCAACAATATGCTTTTTTGTTATTATTTTTTCAGAGAAACCTTGTCGAAAGTTGGAGCAGCTTTATCAAAGCATATCAAATTTAACAACAAAATCTAACTAAAAAGCCATACCTCCTTTCTGTTTCCTTGGTGCTCTCCTGAACGCTAATAATAAAGGCACTTTTAAAAAAAACCTTAAAAATATTTTTTCAAGATATGAAATTCTCATTATGAAACAAAAATATCAGGTTTTAAACTGAGTATTTTGCATGAATAATACCTTTGAGGGCACTCTAACTATTCCTTACCTAGCTTTTGTATTGCTATCAGCTGAAATAAGAGAAGATCTTTGTTAGAGGTATATGTATCATGCTGGATCCAAGAGGACTAAGGCTGCTGGTGCTCCACATGCCCAGATCTACCAGTATTGATACTGAAGATGTGCTCCCAGGAGACACACACACAGGAGCCCACATATACCCTACATATACACATGTCAGTGTGGTTATCCACACAGATCACAGAGAGAAACTTGGAGTATCCACAGGGACATAGATAGCACCAGTGGCCTCATCCTGCTTTCCTCAGGGGCTAGGCAGGATGGAGGCCCACTTGTTACCATATTGTACATCCATACATCCACACATTTATATCTATATCTATATCTATATCTATATCTATATCTATATCTATATCTATATCTATATCTCTATATCGATATCGATATCTATATCCATTTATATATCCACTCCCTTAGTCTGAAAGATGGACTGCTGCTCCCAGTGACTCATGGGCACTGGTTTCCCACCTGGTTGCTGGAGATGTCTCCCCTGGGACCGACCAGGGAGGTGCCAAGGTGGTCATTCTTTGGGAGGCCTTCATTCGAGTTCCCTGTGTATCGCTGTGCTTTTTTGGGCTTCTGCAGATGGGTTGATGGCCCACGTGTGGTCTGCCTGGGAGTAGCTTGGAAGGGGATTATTTGGGCTTTCCCTCTTACCATTGTCTGTCTGCTCCTCTGTGCGTGCAGATAAGCTTTATCACGTAATTCTACAGTACTGAAATGGACTATATACAGATGAAAAGCTCGGTGTAAATCTAATTTTTTCATGTTTTTCTCTCTCTTGTGCTAGCAACTATAAATATCTCTTACATGTTGTGCTGGTTTTGGCTGGGGTAGAGTTAATTTTCTTCACAGTGGCTGGTATGGCTGTGTTTTGGATTTGTGCTGAGCACAGGGTTGATAATAAAGAGATGTTTTTGTTATTGCTGAGCAGGGCTTGCTCAGAGACAAGGCCTTTTCTGCTTTTCACACTGCCACACTGAGGAGGAGGCTGGGGGTCCTTGGGAGGTTGGAAGGAGACACAGGTAGGACAGGTGACCCAAACTGACCAAAGGGATACTCCAGATGATAGAACATCATGTTCAGTATATAAGGTGGGGAGAAGGAGGAGGAAGGGGGGGGATCATTCAGAGTGATGGTGTTTGTCTTCCCAAATAACCCTCATGTGTGAGGCCCTGCTCTCCTGGAGACAGCTGAACAGCTGCCTGCCCATGGGAAGCAGTGAATGAATTCCTTGTTTTGATTTGCTTGGATGTGTGGCTTTTGCTGTCCCTATTAAAACAGTCTTTATCTCAGCTCATGAGTTTTCTATTTTTACCCTTTGTTTCTCTTCCTGATCCTGCTGGGGGAGGGGAGTGAGCAAGCAGCTGCCTGGGGCTTGGCTCTTGGCTGGTGTAAAAACATGACACATGTCCGTATTATCCTAAAGCTAGTGCTATATGATTGATTTCAGTCCTTTCTTTAATCATAACATGTCTTTTTTGACTTTTACCCCAAAAGTTACTCAGTGCTTTTTTTATTTTTTTTCTGTATCCAAAATTTTGGACTTCCTTCTGTCAGGTACTCCAATTTCCTTCTAACCATGTTTTATTGTAACTTGCTAGGGAGGAGTGGGAAGCTTCCCTTCAGCGATGAAGATTTCTCTAAAGCTGGTCATTGCTGCTTCAGTAAACAATGAGACCAGAGCATAAAATAAGGGTACGAGTAGCTGACCCCCTGCATGCTGCCAGCTGGAGCAGTCAAAACAGCTTAGTTGATGCAGGAGATAGAAGACAGCAACAGCAGTAAATCTAGAGCAGGATCTTTAAGGATGAGTCATGCATTAACTAGCATTCTTTTACAGCTTTAGGAAAGATTATGTCTGAGATGTGATTAAGATCCAGTATTGCTAGTAGATTTGGAGTTATGACAGAGTAATAAGTTCTTCAAGTTCACTAGATACTGACAAAGCCCACTGAATGTCACAAATAATCTCTGATAGTTGGAATTCCTAATAAAGCAAGATAGCAAATAAAATAAAAAATGTATTTTTTCAAGGCATTAACTAATCAATTCTCATATTTGATCTGAAAGAGGAAACTTAACACGCAGTCAGGTTATCTCAGATAGTTTCATACAAGATGCGTAAGTTATTACATCATGACTAAGGCAGAGACTAATTTCTACAAATTTATGTCTAATCCATTTCCTCTCTTAAAGAAAACCACTATTTCATGTAATAAATTCCAAATGTTTTTGCTAGTAAGTTTTTGCATAGGGAATTTCAAATTTTACCATTCACTGATATGCAGGGCAGAAACTTGGAAACATATAGAGAGTATGTATATCCAATCAGAGAAATCAGAGAAATCGGAGAGTGGTGAGGTGTGTATATATATATATATGGAAAATATCAATAAATGACTGGCTTTCTGAGATTTCACATTCCTTAAATTTCTTTCCATTGAAAGCATATTTAAATTTTGAGAAATAAACACAGTATTACTACTTGCATCTGCAGTAAATACCATTCAGAATACTTTCAGCTCCCACCTTTCTGTCTAGTACAGTTGCATATCTTTCATTTTGTGTTTAAAGCTTCTTTAAGAGCAAAATCATGTTCTCTAGGCCTACAGTTCTTTAATATAGAAGAATTTCTTTATCTTCTTATTAGGAAATCCTTTCTAGAACTGGTAATTATTTCACACTGTTATAAATGGTAAATGCAAAGAGGTAGAGATGTTCCATAGGGATTACTTATTTAGACAAAATTTGGCTCTATCTACATTAGCTGTACAATCTGTACATTATAGCTCAACTTGAGCAGTTCTGTAGAAGAAAAGAGCTAGTGCAGACATCCACTTCATATGCACGTCAAAGCATTTTATTTTCAGGCAACTCTAATGTGGTGTCAAGTTAGACTCCTCTTAATAGTTAGAGTGCATTATATGTGCATGTCCTACTTTAATCACCTTAAAGGAATACAGCATGTCCAGCGGCAAAGCACAGCAAGCAGGGGCAGTTGGTAAATTGGATTGAAAAGTAAGCTCCTGATCTGAGTTAAAATGTTAATATGAACACATCCTGTAGCATGTAAACCCCAACTTTGAAAAAAAAATCCCACTGTCAGGATTAGAATATATAAACTGGATAATGATCTACAGAGAGTTAACAAGTGCCCAATGGTCTCTACTCTCAACATTCAGCTGGTTATAAAAATTCACCAAAGTCAATTTTCCATGGAAGATTGTTTTTCTTCTCTATATTTACATCTGTCTTCCATGATACTTATACAGGCCTTTCTGGTAAATGCGTAAGATTTAAGGTGGAGACCTCTCCCTCTTATCCCAAACCCAAACTTACTAGGAAAGGTTTCATGATGCGGTGAAAACAATCTTACTGTGGATTTCAAATGGGGTTTTTTGTAACGACACTTAGAGTAGTGTCTACAGAAGACAGAATAAAAGAAAAACAGGTCTAAAGATAGACCTGTTAGAAGAAATGTGATTGCTCTGCAGTGACTATAGAGATATTTTTGTACGGAAGATTTAAAATATGCTGTTAAAAGGTTAAATTACGTATAACTCATATAATATGCCAAAGACTCCAGATTCTTAACTAGGACAGCTCTGTCTTTTGTGAGTATTGGCAAATCTTGGGGCAATAGATGTTCCCTTACAAGTCACCTTGTTTAAATCATGAAGTAGCTAAAAAAGTACCTCCCAAGGGCCTATTTTTCAAAACTAATTTTGGAAAATGTTCTGTTTCGAGGCACAGTTGCCTCTAGCTAAATGCTTGTTGACTGGAATACCTCAGCTATAACTGCGCAATAAAGATACAGCTTTTCAGCTGGCTGGATTATGTCTTGTAATTGCTCTACTTGCATTATTTGAATTCATGTATGCATAATGTGAAACCTAATGTGAAATCTAGTTCCTTTGTGATGTCCCTGCTTTCTAACATAGCCTTCAAAACCCAGGAGCAATTCTGTTCATCACATGCTGTCCTGCTGTCAAGTGCAAAATCAACTGAGGCAACACTAAATGTTGGGTTTGGTGTTTGTACAAAGCAATGTCTGCCCTCTTATCACCACTGTCATAGAGCATTGTTGTGACCTTCTGTATCTCTTTGTTAGAATCAGAACTTTCCCTTTTTTTTCATGTATGCTTTAGGACAAGTGATATTTCCTTTAAGAAAGAACACATTATCTAAAACAGTGGCTTCTAGATGCAAAAAACTGTCAGGACAAGAGTTATTCTTGGAATTATAAGCATTTAAGGGTTGTCTTAATTCTAAACCATGGGATGAAATTTTTTTCTTTAAAGACTTACGCTCTGTTTGAGTTCAGTCTACACATTTGTTCTCCTTGCTTCTCTTGAGGTAGACCCACACAGACACAACCTTCCATATGGTGGACACTTCTTGAGTATTTGAGTAACACTGTTTGACACTTCGGTCTGGTCTTTGGAAATAACACTCGTGAAATAACCTGCAATCCTTACTTCAGCATAATGTGAAGTACATTTGTAAATCTTTAAGGCTGTTTTCTAGATAATATGACCATTACACCAATAACATGCAAATATGTATTTATATGTAAATAAAAATAAAATTCTAGTAATGGCAACTGCAGAAAGGGGAGCTTTCCTTTCCAGAACATTTATCATTTAGAAGTCTGGCTGATAGAATTGTGCATGTATTTCTGTACAGATAGCTCAACCTAGAGCAAGCGCAGTATTTAGAAATAGTTAAAGTACAGGTTTTTGTTTAACATCTCCACTGCATTATTTGACTGGACAATGATATTTTCCCATCTTGCTTTCTAAGAAAGTCTTCTTTCTCATCCTCTTTCTCACACCATGGTCTTTTTCCCAGCTTCTGTAGTCATCCGGCTCTAACCCCCATAGACTTGTTGGCACTTTGGGGTGCTTACCTGATACTTCGGATCTTCTATCTCATTTCCATAATTCACATATGAGTTTTAAAGAAAACACTTCATGTTTAAGTCTGTACCTGATTTATTTCGGATCCTCATTCATATTTGAAATACTGCACACATTCTTTTTCTTTTGTTCCCTTTTTCATAAACTGAGGGCAGTTATTCTTTCACATACCCTGCACGGCATAGTTTGACATCTCTATCAGATGGTTTTGCGTAAGTAGGTACTATGAGGATGGTGGAGCTCTGGGCCTATCAGTTCAGAGCTAATCAGGACCCTGTGTGCAGTTTAGCTTAAATGAAGTATCAAGGAAGAGAATATAAAGCATAAACATATCCTTTTAACATAAACAAACACATGAAGATGTTTGATGTCAAGGAAGGACATTGGTAGGACAGACACTGAGGCCTAAGATGTGTCAAAGCAGAAATCTCATTAGATGCTGGACCTCAGTAGCCATAATAGTTTTGAAGAACCAATAGTAAAGATTGCCTGGGGAAATGTTCTTGTCTCCATCTCTGGAAGTCTTTACAAAAATATTAGAAAAGCACATCAGGAATGACACATCTATGAACAATTGCTCTAGGCAGGAGGATGGACTTGAAATTTTCTTTAAGATCCCATCTAACTGTGAGAGCAAATAGATTTTTAACTCCTTCCTGCCCTGATCAAAGAAATTGTAATAGGGCACAAATGGGAATATGCCATTTAGAAGGGTTTTCAACATCACAATGCATTAGACTTTATGCTGATGAACATGTAAGACTGAAGCATGTGGCAAAGAGGCAGGAAAAGACAGACACCAATGGACTTTTCATGGCATCTGCTCTGGTATTCTGGTCTGGCAAGTTTTGTCTACATTTACGACTATGAATATTAGCACGTTTGTGGAACCTCAGATTTCCACCACATTTATGACAATAGGCCTCTTAGCCTCAAACCAAGTCTCATCCTCATAGCAAAGAATATCAGCAGTGTCTTGAGCTGCATTAGGAAGCACGTTTCTAGCAGTTTTAGGGAGGGGATTCACCTTCTCTGTTTAGTACTGCTGAGGCCACACACCGGATGCAGGGCTCCTCAGAACAGGAGACATGGACCTATTAGAACAAGTCCAGCAAAGGGCCACAAAGATGATTAGAGGACTGAAGCATCTCCTGCATGAGGAAAGACTGAGAGAGCTGGGACTGTTCAGCCTGGACAAAAGCAGACTCAAGGGGACCTTATCAATCTGTACAAATGAAAGTTGGGAATGAGGAAGAGAGAGGTAGACTTTTCTCAACGGTGCCCAGTGACAGGACAAGAGGCACAGATTCTTAAAAAAACCCATCAAAATACAAACACAGGAAATTCCATCTGAACATAACCCCCCCCCTCTTTTTACTTTGAGGGCAATCAAACACAGGAACAGGTTTCCCAGAGAGGCTGTGGAATCTCCATTCATGGAGATATTTAAAAACCCAACTAGGTTTCCCCAAAACCTGAGGTAACCCAGCAGTCCTGGGCAACGTGCTCTAGCTGACCTCCTTTAAGCACTTGGTGATTTCCAGATATCCCCTCCATCCTAAATTATCCCATAATTCAGCTAGTAGTTATTATTGGTAACTATCTCCTGGACAGAGCTGGCAGTGCACATTTGCTGGCAAATATCTGAGAAGAGGACTGGGTCAGTGGCTTTATGTCCAGAGCAATGCTGCCAAGCACTCAGCCCTTAAGGGCCACAGCGCTTTCAGCCTCCTCTGTTCAGTGCTGCTTGGCAGAGCCCCGAAGCAGCAGTTTAGGCCACTCCAGGATACCCAAGGAAGAACATCTGCTTAGATGAAGCTGCAGCCATCCTTGCAGTCACAAACACTCCACAGTTCAATCCATGGCTCAAAATATATATTACAGGAACACGTTTAGAGAAACATTGCAAATACTGCAGCACTGACAGGTATTTCCTTTACACTATGTGTTGACTCTATAAATAGCACCATAAAGCAGCAAGATAGATGTTAAAGCAAAGAGGGAAGAGTTGTAGGGATTAGGTCTAAAAAGAACTAAAATCTGTAATTTCAGTACTTTCCATGAAAGATTACCTGTACAGCAAGAGAAAGAATTAATCTCCAGACACATGTAGATTAACATCTGAGAAATGCTTTGTGAGATCTCTGCTCAAAATTCTAAATGTTAATTTCAAACACGGTGTTCTGGGGGTACCATTATAAAATGAAATGGTTTAACGAGGAATAACAAGGCTGAATTGACGAACTGTTCTATTCTCACATGAACACACAGAGAACTTTCAAGAGTAGCCATGCTGCAGGTGGCTTCTTTCGATTGAACAGCTAATTCTAGATAATAAGACCTTAAAGAGCGTGACTTTTTCCTCACATAGAACTCCCTCAGGGTGTCACTGGTGATTGGAGGAGGTAAAAACTATGGCTTTAAAAATGAACACAATGTAAGCATCCTTGATTTCAACAGTATAGTGTTTGGACCACTGTGTTTTGCCTAGCAGCTGACTGTCAAATCAACTTTACTCCAATGTTCAATGCAGTGGCTTCATTCTGGCAATTCAGAACTCCAGGCATTGTGAAAGAAAAGAGTGTATTTTCACCCACAAGTCTTTGGCAGATTTTAGAGGAAAAAGATCTCTTAATGACCTGAAGATAGGCACGATTTCTATACTTACCTGCACAGAAGTACAAGTTCATATTATATCCACCAAGCTGGAAGCATCTTGGTAAACCTGAATTAAAGCCACGTAATTTTGTTAAACAGGAACAGAAATTACATAAAGTCAGACGTGCTTCCCTGAAGTTTAAGATTCACCAAACTGTTCATGTCTGGTCACAAAGAACCATATATTGTGTTACGTAGAGACAGAAGCCTTTGAACTGACTGGAACTATGTGGTGGACCTGCCTAAGATTTTCCCATTATAAGTCCTCCAGACAAAAAGCTTAAATTCCAAGTCTTATTAGAATATGAAGTGAAGGGAACTTTTAAATTTGGGAGGGGTGGGTGAGGCGAGGAAGCCAGCAAGACTAAAGATGCTAGAAATATATAAGATCTTTAACCATGTCTCTTATACACTGAAGAAAGAGAGCTTCTTTCTCTCAGGTTGGTTTTCTGCCCACTCAGCAGCTGGTTTGGAGAAATACTTGCTGTGCTCTCCACCTCCCAGGAAGTTTCCTCAGCGCTGAGGTCATCACTCCCTGCTGCCACATTTTGGGGATTACAGGTTTTCCTCTCCTGAACATACTAAACATGAGAGTTCACCTGACCTGTTCCCTCTCTTGCCCAGAGGAACATGGTCAGCAGACACACTGTCACTGCACACACAGCTTCCCCAAGAAAGCTGACAGAGATCCAGCCTCTTTCCTAACCCATGGCTCTGCCACCACACCACAAACTGTGAACTCCCAATGTTATGCCCACAATCTCATTGATACCATGTTAGATGCAAGGGTCTGGAGGAAGATAAACACAAGAAATAGGACTATTCCTTCCCCTTTTAACTTTGAAATTTGCTCTTTGAGGTAGCTGGATAAACTACCAAATAAAAGCCGTATTTGATTCCAAATGGATGGGCACATCTAATATTTAAATTTGGTATGTTACAGTGGGAAAAAAGGCTCCTCAACAGATCACAGTTGTATTAACAACCATTTAGGATGTGAATATGAGTATATTGCTATTTGTGTAACTGAACTACTTCTGCTTGAAAACTTAATTTAGACAACAGAACTTCTCGAAGGTGAAAAGTGTAATCTCCTGCAGCTTCCTAGCTTTTTTGTTTCAGGGAAAGCAGCTCAGGCCTCAATGTCTGTGGCATGGGAAATCTTTTACTTTATAAGCAGTGGTAGCAAATCATCTAAGAACAAAGCAGGCAGGAAATAAAAAAAGTAAAATTACTATTCTTATGAATGTATTTATTAGTTACTATCTTAAAAAAAAAAATCCCACAGTCTATCATTGGTTCAACACAAAAAGCACTGGAAAATATTGACTACTTAATCCTTGCTTATAAGATTTTAACAAATACTTCAATGTGAATTATTGTTGCTATAGAAGCAGCACAGTCAGAATTACAGAATCACAGAATGGGTCAGGTTGGAAGGGACCAGAACAGGTTATCTTGTCCAACCTCCCTGTTCAAGCAGGGTCATCCTAGAGCACATGGCACGGGATTGTTTCTTGATGGTTCTTGACTATCTCCTGTAAGGGAGACTCCAGAACCTCTCTGGGCAATCTGTTCCAGTGCTCGGTCACCTGCACAGTAAAGAAGTTCTTCCTCATGTTTAGGGGAAACTTCCTGTGCATCAGTTTCTGCCCACTGCCTCTTACCCTGTTGCTTGGCACTGCCAAGAAGAGCATGGATCTATCCTCTTGACACCCTTCCTTCAGATTTACAGACATTGAAGAGGTGCCCTCTTGGTTGCCTATTCTCAAGGCTGAACAGGCCAAGATACCTCAGCCCTTCCTCAAAAGAGAGACACTCCAGTCCCTTAATCATCTTTGTTCTCCAATGGAATTGCTCCAGGAGCTCCATGTTTCTCTTGTACTGAGGAGCACAGAACTGGACACAGCACTCCAGATGCACCTCACTAGGTCTGAGCACAGGGGCAGGATCACCTCCTTTGACCTGCTGGCGATGCTCTTCCTAATGCACCTCACAACACAATTGGCCTTTTTTGCCCCCAGGACATATAGCTGGCTCATGGACAGCTTGTTGTCCACTGGCACCCCGAGGTCCTTCTCTGTAGTGCTGCTTACAGCACTCAGCGCCAGCCTGTGCTGGTACCCAGGGTTATTCTTCCCCAGGTGCAGGACCCTGCACTTGCCTTAGTTGAATTTCAGAAGGTTTCTCTCTGCCCATCTCTCCACCCCATCGAGATCCCCCTGAAGGGCTGCACAGCACCCTAGGGTATCAGCCACTCCTCCAGCTTTGTGTCATCAGGGAGCTTCCTGAGGAGACATCTGCCCCTTCAGCCAAGTCACTGATGAAGAAGTTAAACAATAGTGGGCCCAGTACTGACTCTCCGGTGATACCCCTAGTGACAAGCCTCCAACTAGACGCTGTGCCACTGATCCTGACCCCCTAGGATCTATCACTCATCCAGTTTTCAATCCCTTCCACTGTCCTTTCATCCAACCCACACTTCCGCAGTTTGCTTGAGGGACAGTGTTGAAAGCCTTACTGAAGTCAAGGTAGACAATATCCATTGCTCTCCCTAGTCAGACTGATCTTAGAAATCTCAATACATCCTTACAAAGACATGGAACACTCAACGTCTCTGTTTGGCTTCCCAGCTTTTCACATGAAGTTTCTATCAGGCATTTAAATCCAACTACTTGCTTTAGGAACTGAAGTATCAGGAATGCTAAATTCCTTTCCTAATAAATCAAGAATTTACTCGTTCTTTGCAAAAGGTAGGTATTTAACTTGGAAACTACAGATGAAGTTTGAAATAATATGGTTTATTTGGCTCAACATTAGAATTTAACTCAAAATCTGTTACTTTGATACACTCACGTTATGAAATACATAATCTTTGAATACATTGAATTTAAAGAATTTCATTTCATGAAAGGAAATGAAATCCTGAAATCAGAGAAGAAAGCGTAACAAGCACTCTGGAAACGAGATATGATAAAATAAAATGCAATTGAAAAAAAGAAGAAAAAATTCTGAAATGAAGTGAAAACAATAAAATGGAATGGGATGACATGAAGTGCAGGGAAATGGACCGAACCTTGCTGAACTGATCCTCACTGAAATCGCACATACACTCTGGAAATGAGATATGATAAAATCAAATGCAAATGGAAAAACCCTGAAAATTTGGAAATGGAGCAAGTACAACCAAATGGATTGGCATGACATGAGGTGCAGTGAAAAACACCAAAACTTGCCAAAATTATACTCATTGAAATCTCAAAATAAGGGAATGAAGTCAAATGAAGAGACAGGAGAAGAAACTGATGAAATGCTAAAAACATTTCTTCATTTCATGAAAGGAAATGGAATCTTGCAATTTCAATGAGTATCAATTCGGCAAGGTTTGATCCATTTCCCGGCACTTCATGTCATCCCATTCTATTTTATTATTTCTCATCATTTCAGAAAACCACAATAAACCTTCATTTCAGAAACCACAAAGCCCAGAGCTCCAGGGACACTGCAACTACAAAAGGCATGCCAAGGGGAACATGGCACTGCCTAGACACGGCCCCCTCCACAACTTGCTCCTTGGAATCACCCATGGGTTGGGAACTGCAGCCTAAGGAAGAGGCTGATTTTACTGCTCCCCTTATGGTTATGGTTACGCTTACGATTTGGCTTGAATAAACCACAAAGCTCAGAGCTCCACGGACACGGCAACTACAAAAGGCATGCCAAGGGGAGCATGGCACAGCCCCAACACTGTGCCCTCCACACCTTGCTCCTTGGCACCACACACGTGCTTGGCTCCTCAGCCTCACCAAAACCCTGATTTTACTGCTCTGCTTCAGGTTAGGCTTGAGAAAACCACAAAGCTTAGAGCTCCAGGGACAGCGCAACTACAAAAGGCATGCCAGGGGGACCATGGCACTGCCCCAGCATTGCTCCCTCCACACCTTGCTCCTGGCCACCACCCAGGTGGGGAGGCAGTTATTTGATTTTATGCCGTTATTAACATATGTTGAGGCATACATGAGGTGAAAACTTACTCTAGCTGTATATGTGATGGAGTGGAGCCCAGGCCCTGGGGAGACTTTGTCTGACAGCCAGGCAGCGGAGAGAAAGCTCCCATGATTGGGCTGCAAGCGACTGCCCCTTGCAAGTGCAGTAGATCCCCTGTTGCCCGGGAAAAAATGCCCCATAAATTGGGCTGTGGTAGGTAGGAGCCTTAGCACATAGAAGCAGTTACCTGCGCCACACCCATCAGGACTCTATTTTTTGGTTTTCTTGCAGGGAGCGAAGGCTCGCCAAGAGGGTCACCTCTCCCCGCCTCCTCGCCTTTTTCTCCCTGCGGTGCTGTTTCTTCCCTGGCTGTCTGTCCTGTCTGGCCCTGCTTTGCCGCTTCCCCGAGGCAGCTCGTCGCCGCGACCAGA
>WEIT01019403.1:152009-170145 GCA_013389985.1 Dryoscopus gambensis | reverse complement strand
TGCAAAAGGCAGTGCTCACTGTGTGTCTGGCAGAGAGACGGCCCGATGGACTGCAAAGGCTTGCAAGATTCTCTCCCTGTTTTTAACATTTCCCAGGTTGTTTAAATGTGCATTGTAAGCAATGATAAAATGACAAGTTATCATTGATCTGTCCTTTCCTCCATCTCAGAGGGATTCATTAAATAATGCATGCACCCATGTGAATTACCCTTCTTCACTATACTATTCCCAGACCATTAGCCAAATATAGCAACAGCAGCATCTTTCAACCCCTAAGAACCCTTTGGCTTTCATTTAATTAAATTATCCCATTATGAAAACTCTTATAATGAGATTAAATTTAATTATTTATTAGACACTTATTTGCACTAGGGAACCTATCAATTATGCATGGTTGTGCTAAACATTTTTCAATCCATCACCTTTTCTTTTCATGGAAGGTGCAATTTATTAAGTGCAACTGAAGTACTGTAACAGAAGAGCTCTAGCAGAAATGTCCATCCCATCCCATGCAAATATAATAGGAAAACAGAAATATGAAAATTTTTTCACTCTCCTTTTAAAAAACAGAACACTGGCAGTATTGCATATTTTGCAATTATTTGGTGCATCTCATTTTTACATCCTACCTAATAAAGTTCATGGAAAGTCATTTTAAATCATGGTTTTGGTTGTATTTTGTGTGTTAATGGTTCCTAATTGCACAAAAATTTAGATATAAAGCCTAATTAGAATAGTTCAAAGAAATGTTTGTAGCACACTGTGACTTGTTGTGAAGTACACACGATAATTTCTTATTTGTTTATAGAAGACAATAAGGACCTTGTAGTAGGAATTAGTCAATCATAAAGATTAAATTTTAGGCAACTTGTTAAATCACATAACCATAAAACATCATCAGTCACATATCTTCTGGATAAGCATTTGGATATGAAGGCAAAAACTCTAAGCTACCAATAATTGTTTCAAGCAGAACGACATTTTCTGATGAATGTTAAGAAGAAAATATAAATGTCAATACAGCTCTGAGCTTTTCTTCTATAAGACCTTGTCAATATGTAATTAATTATTCAACTGGAGTTCTGTGTGGCTCAGGGCAGCATTTCAAAGAGCTTTCTTTTATAAATCGCAAAGTCATCATAAGATTGCTTCTACTTGATTCTTCTTTTTTCACGTTTAGAAACTGTGTGTGAATAAAAGCTCATGGACACCTGCGAGGTGGCATATGCAGTGCAGTGATAAAGCGAGGTGCAAGAGGCTTTCTAGCAGCAGTAGGCTTTAGCATATGCTTTTAATACATTGCAAAATTCTGCCTTGTTTTAAAAGTGCTCGTGTTTCATGTTCAGATTTGAATGGGGGTCAAACAGAAAGATTTATTTCCTTTTTTTCCTCACTTATGCATGTAAGAGGATGTTTGCTTCATTAACTTTGAAATTCACTGGCCAAATAGACTGCATATTTTAGAGGATTTAAGTAAATGTGCCCCAAAGTTCACACAAATTTCTACAGAGCATTTCAGTCCTCATCTTGAAGGAATGAGACATGATGCATCTGTTAATAAAAACAAACGAGTACTGCTTGTATTTGTCAAAACAGTTGTATTTTGTACTTAAGACTTTATCAGTGTCACCTGTTGTTAGTATTTGGTACATTCTTCCTGGAAGTCAGGGCAGTTAATTAAATCTCAGTGTACCCTAGTGGGTTTGATAGGATGGTTTTATTCCAGTGAGGGAGATTACATTCATTAGGACAACTTTCCAGATGATATTCAGAACTTAAGTTTGCTTTTTGGTATACTGCTTTTGACAGCCAAGAATTTAGCTCTTATTTTCCAGAATAACCACTCATCTTCTGCTTGGATAGATATGGTCATGTGTGAGATTGGTATGTAGTTACACGGAAGTATGTTTCTTCTGTTGAAGTACCAAGATCATATATGAAGCAAATGGTGGCACCGTAACTAGTAATTTTTGGTTTCTGACACTTCCTCTGCAGAAGCAAACCTCCGAATGAAGCTTAAAAATAGCATCTAGAGGAAAACCTTTGCAACACTACAGTGCAATGAGATTACCATCTGCAAACCCTTGAATAGTGAAAGGGTGAGTTACATCTACATCTTCTCAGCCTAAAAGCATCACTTTAATATATTTTTCAGCAAGTTACAGCAAAAACTTCATTTTAACTTTGGCAAAGATTGCTGTATTTTGCATTCTGAAAGCTCGGCACTGCAGTTAGCTGTGGAACAGCCCATCTTTGTCTGTCTCGGGGGCTGGTAAATTGGCAGTGGTTATTCTCATTTTTCCCATTGTGTAATCAATTGGCAGCTTTGAACTCTACTTTGAAATCTCTTTCAAGGATCATGTACACTACACACTACAATATGTTAGCAAATAATTTTAAATGCATACTTGAGACATGAAAATGAGATTAAAATGAAAATGAACATGAAAAGGCATGCTTGAGATATGACATCTGTCAGCCACCTGCTTAAATTATAGCTCTCCAGTCAGGCCAGATGTACTGGTAGGTGTACTCAATTTTTACACCTATATTGCACGAAAGTTTCAGTATTTGCAAACTGACTGTGGTTGCAACTCTCCGTATATTCCTCTCTTCCTTTTACATGTGATGATACCTTTTTTTTCAAGTGGTACAATAAAGGTAAGCTTTCTAAGAGCTTCAAATGCTGAAACATTATAGAAACCCTAATAAAAGCTTATATTGTGGAGCAGGGGGTGTTTTTTGATACATCGTCTCTATACTTTGAATACAAGTTTCGACAGTTTTACTTGAGCAAAGACATGATCTATGAGGAAGAGTGGAATTTCAGTGATGAATTCATCGTTGGTATGAAAACCTTGTAGGCAGGCTTTCCATTTACAGCTTGTTAAAGACTTAACTTCCTTTAACAACCTTCATCTTTTGTGTTTAAGGAAGACCACAATTAAAAGAACACTGCATAGATATCAATATCTTACAAATCTACTAGTTTCAGCTGTGTTCAGCTTTTGAACTTTATTTTTAGCACTGATAGTGAAAACACAGGGCATGGCCCAGTCTAGTTGGTTATAGTCTTTGGTCTTATGTCTTTATTAGTAAAGGACAGAATCAATTTAGTATGGTTCTGAATTAATATAATTTTAAATGTTTTAAAAGACGATATCAAGTTTAGTAATAGTATTACTTAGAGGCTTGGACTTTCCACCTTTGTTGCTTGTTTAGTGCTTTCCCCTTCCATACCTGTTTTACTAGAAACAGATTTCTGCAGAGGAGTTAAGATAGGAGTAAAAATAATGTTGTATAAGGGAAATTATATTAAAAAGGAAAAAGTTGTTAACAAAGGGATTTTGTTTTGATTAACAAGGGTTAACAGACGGAAACATGGGTTTTCAGAAAATTACAGGATACAGTAAAATTTTTAGGACATTCTAAATGCAAAGACTTTTCAGCTTTTTTATTCTTACAGCTTTTAAAATACTTTTTTGATAGGAGGGACTTTGTTTTGTTTAGGTGAAAAGATTCCTGATTTGAGATTTGCTTGTTTCAGGAAAATAGTCCTTTTCAACAGAGCATTGATAATTTCCCCAAATCAGATAACCCTAGCTGGAAATCATCAAGGCATCAGGTCATTAAGCGAGGACGAAGGACTCTTGCCTCACCTCTCCCTGATGCAAAGCTTTTTTCCCACCATTTTAGGACCTGAGGTTGCCAACAGTCTTCCCTTTTGCTTTGAAACAAGCTAACAGCCTCAGGAATTCCAGCAGGCTGTGTAACAAAGCCCTTTCAAGACTTTCTTGGTGGAAAATCAGGTTATTCGTGGGCTCATACATCGTGTCTATCCCTGTTGGCTTGTGGTTCTTTTCTGGTGGTCTCATCCTTCCTTGTGTTGCTATGATGCCTTTGATTTTATTTTTTTGTATCCATTAAAGTAGACTGAAAGAATGGGTGAAAAAGAAAGATGCTCTTCATTGGCACCATTCTTACTTATTAACTGCTGCTACGTGGTGGAGAAGAGAGAGTCAATTTGACCCACATATGAGACAGGACAGTCCAGCTACTAACAGCATCAGGTCTGAGATTAAAAAAACAATTCAAGCAATTTATAATATAAATAAGAAGTGACTTCTTGATTGCAGCCATAGCTGGTCCCTGAAAGGAAGCAATGCACAGTGAAACCAGTGAAGGGATTTTGTCTGTAGTATTGTTTTCCTTCCTTCAGCAGCTCTATAGGATGAACCTGATTTCTTGAGGTACACCTTTGCTTTTGTAGGTAGGGACTGAAGGGCTTTCATGTGACAACTGACAGATCTTACCCTCTGGGAAGCTGTCTTTCTATGTAAAATGAAGTTGCCCTGTCAGCAAAATCAAAAACTTCATTAAAATAGCTGAACACAACTGTAAATGGAGATCAGACAGTTTCTTGTTATAACCTGGTTTCCTAAAGCAAAAAGGCTTTTGCAACCACATTCTTTGTATGTCTGTCTAGCTGCATGTCTCCTAATAATAACTTTTCAATTTTTTGGGAGATCTCAGTCCAGTCTGATGAAAAGCTAGCCAGCCTCACATGTGTCACACTCCCTTAAGATTTAGGAAAACACAAAGATGGATGGTGGAGAATGCGTGGACATGTCCTTGACTGATGAGAGGCTAAAGATAAATGTGTCTTTGGGTAGACATCTGTGAAACTGTAGGATAGGGCTGCCGTGTACTGATGATGGCATGGTTGGAGGCGTGCAGGTCTCCAGTGCAGGCAAGCTGCCTTTTGTTCCCAGTGGTGCTGTTGGTGACACAGCCCTTTGTGTGTCACTCTCCCCAGCCTGGGGTTTTGGTAAGAGGTGCCTGGGTGGTCTGTGACAACCCCAAGCCATTGCACCCTCACGGCTTCCAAGCCCAGAGAACTCACTTTTAAGCAACTTGCATCCCAAAAACCAGACCCTTTCCTCGCCAGAACTATACCAGTCTCATCAGCAAACCTCTCCTTCTTCCCTGACACTTGATTCTCTTCGCTTAAGCCACCCCATGATCTTCTCTTCAAGTTTCCCAACGTGGAAGCTTCAAACCCATGGCAGCTGCTCCACCACTAGATTTCAGCCTGGTCCAAGGTGCTGCCTTGAGCCAGCTGTGCTCCTGCTGGCTGCCCATGTTCATTGCCTCTGCCTCCATGGTCACTGGATCTCTTGAAGTTATCTCTGTGGGGGAAAAAGCCCTCCCTTACCCCACTCCTGGTTTTCAGGAGATGTAAAAAAACTGGTTAGAAGCAGCAACTGTGAAAATTGAAGCCTATGAGCTATAAAACAGAGGGAATCTCTGGCAAGGACCCGTAAGTAACTCTAAGCCTGTCATTCTCTCTACTCACAGCCTTGCTCTAAAATACCCTGGCTGACCTTTCTGGCATGTTGTGGAGAAAGTTCAAATATAGTCAAATGCAAAAATCTTTCATTTATACTTGCTGTCATTAGCTTCTGGGGCAGGAATGTCAACGCACAGTTTCTGGGACTGCTTGACGGGTTACAGGTTATCTCTTACTCTAGTTTCAGTGGTTCTTTTGATCCTACTTTTTTTTGGTAATTGTACTTTTAATTATTTTAGGAGTTCCCAGGATACTGATTTTCTCTGCATCTCAATAGGCATTTCAGCAAAGATATTAATGAAAATATCCTTAGAGATGAGGATTAGGAGCAGCATAAGGAATAGAGTAACTCTCATTAGGCTGGAGACTTTTTCTTCTGGGTATAAAATGCCAATGGAGCATCCTGAAGTATCTGTATGAAAGACTCAATGTCCCTTCTGTATTTATGGATTGCAGAGTGGGAGATGCAGAAAATGCATACCTGGAATTAGACAATTATTTTAGATGGTGGCAAGCAGGAGGGATATTTTCAAATTAGAGTGTGAGAACATAACCATGTGACTTATTCCAGTTAATAGGAACTGCGTAGTGTAGTCTCCATGCACCACTTTGAAAATTTCCCTGGGTGTTTTATTTTGAATATTTATGGAATCAGAATAATATGCAGCCGATGAAACAAAAGCCAGTGTAAATGCAAAGTGATCACATAATTTTGCACGTTTTTAATTATTGACATAAACTCCACTTTTGTCCAGAAATAAAAAATGCATATGAATAAAGTAGTTAAACACAAAAGAAGACTGTTTCAGCAATTACTTAGAAAGGAAATATTTTTTCAATTTAATTTCTAATGAAGTCACTAAACTTGCTTACACATTTAGCAAATATATTTAAAAGCTTTACTTCTGTGCGTTGCACTGTACTAACGTAGTTAGGTTATTAATATGTATCACACTGGGTATTGTTCTATTTGCACAAGTTGTGACATATATTAATAACCTAACTACGTTAGTACAGTGCAACATCTGTGTATGTTTAAGAACCCCCAAAATACAGATTATTGCATCACTCTAGAGGAGACGTTTATGTCAATCCAATCACCAGATATCAAACAACCTTCTGGTAATGTATGCAGAGGCTTAATTTGATCTCAGTATTGGGTTAAACTAATCCTTTGTATTCTGAAGACTGTAGCTGCACTGAACGATTATATGAGAAAGGTGCAGGAGGTAAAAGGGAAGGCCTCTCCATTTGCTTCAGAACCCATCTATCAACTGTGTCCTGTGTCCAGTTACTGCTGGCTTTGTAAAGGACACATGGTGCTTATCATTAATTAAGTCATGAATGGTGTTAATTTTATTATCCACTGGGCTTTCATTCAACATCATAAATCCAAAGCAAGGCTCGTGGTTTCTGATTGTCAGTTCAGTTAAGGGAAAGAATGAAAGATGAAGCAGTTATGTCTGAAAACAAATATCATATGGTGTCTGCATCCCCTCCAAAACTCAAAAGCTGCAGAACTAATTTCAGCTGTTAGTATATTACTGTACCACCGTGGCTTTCCCAGGACAGATGCAGCAGGTCAAAAAATGACAATGCCTGTAAAATGAGAATAATTCCGAATCAATATAACCCTTAAAAAACCTGTCATGAAAAGCAGATATTCTGCAGCTTTCCGTGTCTACCAAGTGGTTTTCACATTTTGAAGTCTTGTCAAACCAAGCAGCAATCTTCCGCCAAATAATTCCATCACCAATTAGTCTGTCATGGGCTTTCTCAGTTCATCTTAACTTCCGTGCCTTATAGACTGAGTGCTGGATGCAAAAGATCAGAAAAAAGAAATGTTTTGCTTTCTCTCTGTGTTAACACAGCCTTAACCCAAAGATCCTCATTTGCTGAAGTTGTGAAGCAATAAAATTCCTCCCTAAGACCCCAAACTCAAAACAGAAACAATCACATCTCCAGTAGGACCGAGAGTTTCACACCCATCCTAGTGAGATGTGGTGTAGGAATGGTTAGAGGGGTAAGGAGAAATATAATAAAATAAAATTGATCAATAATTGATCAATAAAAAATTGATCAATATCAGAGTGAGTGATCCCCTACATGTCACAAACAAAATACAAACACCTTCTCAATCCTACAGAAAATCTAAGAGAATAAATTCCCATGGCAAATACGTGTGGGTATTTCCCCACAGAAGGAGAGTTTAACTGGCTTGTGTAAAGAAAGACAAATTGTGTAAATTGAGGAACCAAAAAGTAAATTGAGAGAGCTGCTAGGTGAACATGGGCATCTTCAGCTGTTGCTGGCAGCTCATGAACAGCTGGAGAGCAAAACCATGAGCCACCCAGCTTGTGGTGCCACAGGAGTGTCCTCACTGCCAATATAATTCAGCATATCAGAGATTTCTACTTCAGTGGTTCCAATCAAGAGAGCTGAGAGAGTGAGCACAAAAGTGATCTAATAAATACATCCACTCCTTTTTTGTATCTTCAAAGTCAAGAGGAGGGAGGTAAGTGTCTGACATGCCATAAGGCAGTCACCCCTGCGTGTGAGAACAAACTCCTAGGAAGGCATTTTTAACGTGGTTAGAGGCGAGACACCGGTGTGTTGGACAATGCATTGACTTCTCTGATAAATGTTTCCTGAAAAGTAATTTCCGGAGCAAGCATGGAATTATGTAAATGGAGAAATAATCAGATAAGGTGATCAAGAGTGAAGAAATGAAACGGTGTTTCAGGGTGCAGTTATGAAAATATGATTGGGTTGTATTTAGCTGTATTCAGCTAAGGAAGTCAGAGTTGTAATTGCAGGCAGATGGGAAAAACAAACAAATTTTAAGCGATAAATCAGTATTTACGTTTTTTTAGATTTAGAGAAAGTCGGGTCTTTCATTTTTTTTCTTTTTTAAATTTCTATTTTGTGAATCCATTTGCACATTTCAGAAGTATATTCTATGGGATTTTCAAATCATGGAGCTAATCCAAAATCAGTTCAAGTGAAGAAAATTTGCTGGATTTACTTCTTTCAGTAGAACCAAACTTAAGGAGATGTTAATTTGGATAGCATGGCATTTGATGTTAGTCAGGGAAGGATGCTGTAGCTTATTAGTTCTTCTGGGATGGAAGGAAAGAAGCACATTGTTATATGCTTAAGGAGATATTAAATGTCATTCCCTTGAGCACATGACACCTATTTGGAAATCTTACAAAGTCTGGGTATCACTATTTTTATTATATATTAGGTTTTTTCCCACATTTCCACTGATGTCTGCGTGTGTACTTTTCCTGTTTACTGACTGTTAAATGACATCACTGTTGTCTGATTGGAAATACTTTGCATTACTACTAGTTCTCAGCTATTTGAGGGAAGATTTATTGGTGTTACCCATGGATCTTTCTAGCAAGAGAAAATCTACGCATGCTTCAACAGAGCCAAAGTTGGACATTCGGCAGGTACCTTTAAGCTGTGTCGTGCAGTTTTATTAAAACAGAGAAACTTATGTCTTGCAAAGTTACAAGCAAGCTTAGGTCAGTGTAAAGATTTAGCAAATCAGTGTCTCAAACCAATCTCTTAAATCACTGTGATTTATTGGGTTTTTTATTCATCATCATGAATTTCTAAACCAAATGTAAACAGAAGACTTCAAACCTCTTATTCAGGGTCTCTAAAGTCCACTTCTCTTACTAAATTAATAGGAAACATTTTTACTGCGTATTAACTTACAGCTATTTTTTCATTGCCATTCACTTCAAGCCATTTTATTGTACCCATTCAAATTTTGAGAAACCGTTGTCTTGGTGAGCGTCAGTGCATCCAAACATGATGAGATAACTAGACCTGTTTCCTGCAACCTGGACTGTGAGGATAGACTCGAGCCAGCAGTACATAGCGCTCTTGAGGTCAGAAGGACAACTACTAGGTACCACAGTCCACCTTTGGATTGGGCTTCAGGACAGGGGCCTGGGCTGAAGCAGACCCCAACACTGGTTGACAGTAACCTTGTAACATAGGACCTGCTCAAATGCATTTCATCCTGCGCATTCATCAGATGGTAAAAACAATTTTAGGCAACCACATATTAGATTGATATAAAAATAGCTGACCTAAAAGTTGCTGCTTTAGGATGCATGCTGCATAACTATATACTATTATTTAGTATTTACTATTTACTATTACTACTATTTACTATTATTATGCCCAGAAAAATGAAAGGCAAATCCTGTAATTCATCAGCTAGTAGAGAAAGATTTGTATAAACCTCCCGCTGCGCTTGGTCACATGTCTGAGGCCAATTCCCGTGAAGCTGATTCTGTTTTAATTCATGCTTTAGAGATGCACACACAATATTTTGTAGTAATTTGGAGGTGAAAATATTGTGTGTTTTCTCATTAAAACAAACAAACAAAAAAAACCCAAGTGAAAATGACACATCGTTTATGAGAGAGGAGATGGGAGAAGAGAAATGCACTCTAGGGCTATCGTTGTTGCTTTGTGGCAGCTTTTCTGGATTTCACAGAGGAGCAAGGGGCAGCCACTTTCCATCTGTTGGATTTCCCCTCTTTGGAACTGTTCCTGAGACCACCACATAGTTCCTGAGACTATTTCTGAATTCAAACCCATTCTAAATACAGATTAAGGTTCAGGAGGGGGAGCCTTCATTCTGGATGCTTGAGGGGTGGGTAAGCACTTCATCAGTGGCTGCAGGAGCTGGGGATACTTTACTGTATGGCCGCTGCTTATTGGGGCTTGGTGGAGCAGGAGGCATCCTCAGCCAGGGCAATGAAACCCTTGTGTCCCAGGCACCATAAGGCACCACCTGCAGTGTTCAGTATCCAGGAGTTTAATTTTGACTTTATTTCAATAAACTCCATCTGCAGTGGAGTACACTGGTGGAATATATTTCAAACTAGTGCATTTTCAGGCTACTAAAGATACTACATTTTCCAAGGTGTCTCTAATTTAGGCTTTTGTGTTTTCCAAATGAGCTACGAAGAATCAGCCTGGTTACAAAAAATACCCTGCATGTGATTACAATGGCACCAGATGCACCAAAGACAAAAAAGCATTTCTGAGTTGCACTCAACACATTCCTTCTACTGATAGCAGGCAGACTGCAATTTTTTAAAAATCAAATTATAAGAATTAGAAACAGGTTGCTCAACTTTGTTTCAAGTTTTTCGTGCAGTTGTCCTCTGTGGTGTGTAGCTCTGTGTCCTGTTATCCTTATGATATCGCATCCTTCAGGTACCACTGCATGAAAAGGATTCTGCCTCTGCTCAGTGTGCAGCATCTATGCTGTGTCTCTCAGCTCATAAACTGACATCCAGTGCAAGGTGCATTTTCATTTGTCTGTGCCTAGTTTAGCAACATTGTTTAATGGTAGTGGTTGTGTATGGAGATTGCTGCATTGTAGATGGCAAGACATCCTTAAAGATGCATTTTCAGAACTTCCTCAGGTGAATTGCTTGGGTTGATATGAATGCTTCACTCTTTTGGACATGCAGATGTGCTCTAAGACAGAACGGCAAGGTGTAGGATTTGGTTTTTTAGATACCAGAACCACAATTTCGCTTGTTCTTAATTCTTGTGAAACTCACTTGAAATCCTTGTTTTAACCTATTTCCCCTCTAAATTAGTGACAGGTTTGCAGGGACAAAATTTCTGACTACTCTCTGTGATTTTTTTTTCCCCTTGAGCCCAGGTTTGAAAGGGATCTGTCATCTTGTGTTTGTGGGCTCAAAGTGTCAGTGTAATTATGAATAATTGGTTTAAGAATTAAATATTTCTTCAGAAAGGTAGATTTTTCAAGCAGGATATATATGTAAAAAATCTGTATAATGCCCTTAACTAAAGAAAAAAAAAAATCTGTATTAGCAGCCTGGAAGTATCCAAGCAGTAAAAAGAGTTTAAGCTTTGTTTACATTTTGGCTGCAAGAGGTGCCTCTCTTTAAGTATTTAGATAAACAAACCAAAGCTGCTGTTTTCATTAGCATGTAACACAGAACCCAGTTTCCTTACCTGAGAGAATGTTAAGCTAAAATTCAGTGGCAGAAAGTAATTTGATCTCTTGCAAATATGAGTCTTGATAAACCTTACACTATGGAAAAAAAACCCCAACAAACCAACCTTCAAATTTCGTACCTATTGACATTGCTTAATAAAAACATCTCGAGTGCTGGTGCTTCTGGGTGTGTTTCCAATAGCAGTGTGATTGCAAGGCTCTGTGGATAAAGTTACCAATCCTTTGAATTCTGACCTTCAGTCTAAAACAGCTTTAGAGGTTACTCTTTTTCCGATTTGTGAGATTGCAGAGAAAAAGTTAATGCTGCTGGAAGGAAGCGGGGGAGGGAGCTGGGCTTGGAGATGCGAACTGGTTCTTTGAAGCTATCTGAGAAGTTTTACTCTGGCCTTGATTTGTAACAACAAATATTGGCAGTCTGAGTCAGTAATTATATGAAGTTTCAAAATAGAGGCGAATCCTCTATTTTGAAACTTCAGTGAATACAATTACTATTGAGATCCAATTGATTCTAAGGGAAATTATACTGTTGGGTTTGACAAAGTTTGGATTCTTGGGGCAGCTGTAGCCATCAAAACCTGAGAGTAGCTTAAGTCATTCATCTGTGTCTGTAGGGAGGGGACACCACAAAACTGGGTCCCCTGCATTGATTGGAAGTGTCTCTCTCCCCTGAGGATGAGGGTTTGGATGATCATCTTCAACTAAATGCCTAATTTTAGATGGTTACACATAAATGAGAATCTAGTGTCTGCTGAACAAATGATGGTCATGGTACAATTACTGTAGGGCATAGAGGAATTTATTTTGTTAAATTTCTTAAAAACAGTTTCTAGGAAAAACATCAATGCAAGTATAAAATAAAGCACAGGACTATTTTAACTCAGACTTCCACTTTGTCCTTTGCCTTACAAGGCCCACAGTGTGGGATATTTATGCATGTCATTTTACAAGGTACTTCAATATTCCAGATCACTGTAAGAAAAATTAGTGTGACTGCATGTTTCAAAGTTAAGGATGTACATATTTACTGTATTCAGCTAACACAAGGTTTGTAATTTGAATGTGTGTTTATGAGTCACTTATATTAGTCATAAATTCAGGTTTTTCTTAATAATTTATCAAAGTGAGCCTGGGTTGCTGTTCTTTCAATTTTCTTTTTAATTCTAAATGCTTTAATCAATAATTATTTTCTCTATATAATATTTTTAGGGGTTTTTTTGAGCAGCCTTATATGTCAGTAGCTGAAAAATTATGTAATGATTGAGACAAATAACTAAAATACAGTAATGATCCACTGCTCCATCTACTGTTGAACAGTGACATGGATAACACCGGGAAAAAATATGGAATGCATTTAGAAGATAATAACAAAATGGAATTTGCAGCAAATAAACCTATTGTTTCTGTAATTAGTGAACAAACATTTTTCTTGCTGAGTAAAGTATTCTGAGTAAGACTTTAATTCAAATTTGAAAAACAAAAAGGAACTTTCCATCTTCCTTTCACCTTATAGGAGATGCTGACAGAACTGGTTTTGTTCATGTTAGTGGGAAAATTTGGAGAAAAGACAGTCCAAAATTACTGATCTGACTCATGTCGTACAGTGTGCTGTATTTATATCACTGGCAAAAATTTAAGTTATTGCTGTGAAAAAAAGTTGCAATTGTTTTTAAATTCTACCTTTATTCTCGTAGCACTAAATGAAAAATGGGGAAGGCTTAAACAGTCATTGAGGATGAGCTATGGAAAAATGGCATGTGTGTGAAATGATGTGTTTTATAGTCTTTACAGAACAACAGGACTTGATTATTTTGTCAACTCACTGGTAATCTCTCATTTGTAGTGTGTTCTTCCTGCAACCCAGTCTTCTGAGGAACTACTGATTACAGCTTTTATCACCCATTAGAATGCTAGCAAGCTGCTTCTCATCATCAGTGGTGCATTTGGTTTGACTTGCTCATGTTTATAAGCAAATTATTATTCACATCTCAAAGTGAAGGATGATTATTTTCAAATTTTAGGCAGTTATGTTTCCATGCTGAGCTGGAGTAAAAGCCTGAATGTCAATTAGAAAAATTAGCTCTTTCTCAAGGATGCTCACAGATTGCAATTTACTCCTTTCATTTCACCCCCTAACTCATAAACAGATAATTCTTCAAATGACTTTCTTCAGACACATTTATGTTGTCGTCAGCAGGACTTCTTTTATAAATAGCTCCTAACATGTGGGCGTATCTTTTGAGCAGCGGTTTTTGTGCAACAAATAAAAGTAACACTCCACTGATTCTTAGGTACTGTAGACCATATTAAAAGTCCCCCTGTAAAACTTTTGAACTTTATTGGAAAATGGAAGGTAATTTTCTATAGTTCAGTTTAATAGCTAAGGCATTGCTTAGATGAAGACTGTTCTAGTTGGAAAAGCCACGTTACTCAAACCTGGAGTAGACCTCAGAGCTCTGCCCTCAGGATGTCACAGACCTGGTGTCTCGGTCTTTAGGCAAAAGCCATCACTTCTGTGTAGAGCATCTACTTCAGATGATCCGGAGACAAAAGCTTTTCAGTATATTTGTATGGCAATCATTACCTTCATGAGATTTCTAGCGTCTTAAAACATACCCAAAGGGAAATTATAGTATTAGATACATTTAAAATTTAAGGTAATCTAGGAAACCTTTCCTAGACAAACTACTTTTATTTTGCAGTTAGAGTACTGAGTATATCTATAATTTACACTACTGGCACCTGTAAATAAATATGTATGTATATATACATACTATTTTTCCTCTGTTTAACATAATGCTTTTAAGATGCAATAAATCTACTGAAAAAACAAGCATACTTTCACTTTGGAGAGTGAAAAATTGAGATATACTAAGGTATTTGCTTTCGAACTAGACTTTGAACACTTCTTCTATGGACACTCTGCATTTGTTTATATCATAGCTGTCAAGAACTATTTCAGAATCATACATATGTCACACATTCATTCAAAAAGCTAAAGCAGCTTCTACTTAAGGTTAATAAAGATTACTATTTCCTATTTTAAATTTTACGAAATGGTTTTGTAATTCGTACTGAAGTGGTGGATTGAAAACAACTACAATTGCATGCAAACTAGCAAACTGGGGCCAGCAGTTCATACGTGTTTTGGCTAAGGATGATGGCTAACAGCACATACCTTTTCTTACAACACATTACACACAGACCTTAATTCAATATTAATTTTATCCAATATATCTTGAAAGAACATAATGAAATTGTTCTTCTTAGTCACACTGATAGGTTTTGGACAAAACAGTTAAAATTGTTGATTTCTGTCACTTCTATTGTTTGTATTTACCAGTTTCTCCTTTTGCTCACATGAGTAGCATGAGACAATACGGGCTCCTGTCAAATGCTGCAAACTTCTGTTCCAGCCAGGGATGTCTCTAGGCAACAGCTGCTATGTGTAAGATAAAACTTGTATGGAGGCATAGGAGGGATATTGCTGCTTCAGAGGGTTCTGACGTTGCACTGCAGTTGTTATGGGAAGAGCCAGGCGGTGGCTTTCAGGAGCAATGGGATGCATCTTTTGCTTTAATGAAGTGTGGTCTTCCTAGGCCTATTTCTGATGTTAAATATTTCAGTAGTATTTCCTACTTGGAGACAAACATGTGAACATCCCTCTGTTCCATATACATCTTACATCTAATTTTTCTTAATTACCAGAACATCTGTAATTGTGGCACCTAAGCGCCCAGTAAATATTGTGTTCCAGATGGACCCATTTTACTTGTGCTAAAACAAGTGTGTGACACTGCATATGAAGTTAAAACCATATTGCATGAGTAATGGTTGTAATAATATACTCAATAACTTGTTGTGCATTTGATATTATGTAATAGGCCTGGTCCTTTACTTCTTAGGACTCTTGAGATGCCAGCTGCATTAATGGGAATGCAGAATCAGGGCAAATTTAGGCATGATGTAAACATATACAAATCCCACTGAAATCTCTGTTCCAAACCGAGTGTTAGTGCAATTGTGGTTTGAAAATGATGTTGGGTGCCAGTGACCAGCAATGTACCCTGCACTGATTTGGTATGCAGTTATTGGGAAGAACAAACCCCAAAAGATAAGTAAACAAACCTCTTTCAAGTAGGTTTCAAATCAGTGCAGTACTCAGCTGTCATAATTAGATTACCTATTGAAATAAAAAGAACTGCACTCAGTTAAACCAAATGAGGATCTGGTCCACAGTATCAGCTGTAGGATAAGTTCATAGGTTACACCCTATCATGGGGTAATGATATACACTAATCTGAAGTCCAATCTTCAGACATCAGATAAAGAACTTTAAGGCACTGTTTAATGGCTGTATAAACACAGAGGACCCTCCTTTATCTCATATCCCCCATCTAGATCATTTATATGGCTTCAGTTCCCATACTGCCTACATGCCATACTACAGAAGAGATTAAAAATTCAAAGCTGATTCTTTTCTTGCAGTGCATCACCAATGCCCTTTTACTGATCATTTTAGCCACTGGGTAATTTATCCCATGTTTATCATCACATCATCAAGCTCTGTATGCATGTGTGGGGATCTGACTTACTTTAATTAAATACAGAGACTGGGCACACTCCTGAAGTTATTACTTAGATCAAACTCCCAGTAGGGACTACAAACTAACCAGCAATAAACCTGCTTCAGTAACCTTTACTTTTAAAATACTAAAATTTATTCATACATTTGTGCTATTTGTTGGTTTTTTTTCAATAAAGGAATGAAACAGATTTATGCAAAAGTTTACATGCATCATTGAAGTCACAATCTTTTTTCTAAATAATTTTTTGATTTCCATAGCATCATTTAAGCATCACTATTTTTGAGAAAGAGTTTTAAGTTACATTTTCCAGTGTTAGATGGTACCTCACAACAACAATATGATATTCTTTGAGTTTTTCTTCTAGAAAAAAATGAGCTTCTGCTTCATTAAAGTGTGTGCCTGATATTTTTCATTTAATAGCTGTAGCTCCTACAGTCAGTGAAGCAAGACATGTGTCTTCATATCAGATTGGGTAGGGCTTTTAAAAACTGACCTTATTAACACTGGTAAAGAATTCAGTGGTAAGCATTTTCCAGAAGATCATGGCTGTTCCAAGAAAGCATATAGTTCAGAATGATTGCATAGCCTTGTGTTTCAGTGACTTTTACCTGACAAAACTGTGTGGCTCCATAATAAGTAATTTGTATTTCTTTCACAGTTTAATATAGAACATGATAAATAGTTTTCTTGGCGTGAGATGTGGTTTGTGACTCTGAAGAAGTGATGGGATTGTGTTTGTGCTGGCTATGCAGACAGGCCCAATCGAAAGCTGCTTATTTTGACCTGGGTTCCCATATATGGTGTGTGACTGTCCCGAGATCCCTTTTCTCCGCTAAACAAAATGAAATCCTAGGTGCCTTTTCAGCTCGAGGTTGACTTGTAGCTTTGCAAACCGATCTGCTTTCCTGAAGTATTCCCAATGTATTTGCTACAAAATAATGTCTCACTTACTGGGATGTAGTAGCCAGAAGATATTTCTCCTCTAGAAGTATTGCTTTCATTCACAGATTAGTTAATTGAAGGTAAGGATATATTAGCAGTGAATAACCGCAGGTTTTTGTAAAGAGAAAAAAAAAAAGTTCTGTTTCAATCTGTTTATACAGTATAAAGTTGGGGGGGTTGTTGATTTTCGGTTTTGTTTTGGTTTGGTTTTTTAAGATTTAGTACTTTAGACCTGGAGTGGTATTCAGACTTCTTTTTTGGTAGTACAAATCGTTACGCTGTTTTCCTCATCATATTTGGATTATGCGTACTGAAAAAAAAGTGTAGAAAAATTAATGTTACATGAAGTGAAAGATACTGTCTGCAAAGTGGAAATGCTCTGGAGAATGCTGGTCAAATTTAGTTACTATGTATGTTATAATGTTTTTAACATAATGTATATATATTTTAAAAGAGTTTTGGCTTTTTTTAATTATGAGCAACTAAAAGTTCTGTAATAGAAAAGCATCATAAACCCATTTCAGTTTAATGGCTTAGTAATTAAATTACTTAATTACTTATTGATTGGTAAAAGCTAAGCTTTAGAGTTACTGTTACTTAATGCACAAATTTAACTCTATGCAACCATCTCTCTCTTCTTTGGAAACATTTATACGGTCTGTGTAAATGGCCTTATACAGTTTTGAATTTTAAAACTTAAGTAAGTAATTAGTAATAATTAAAATACGAATTTGACTCTATTTACAATTGGTTTTAAGCGTACAGATATTTAATGGTTTAAGTGATTTAAACCATTTTAAAAGTTGCAGATATTTTATTTAATAAATACCCTTAAATTGGAGAAGACTAGCTTAAATAGTTTTAGCAGACCCTTTCTTTACAAGGTTGCAAGAATCTCAGATATTTGAGAACAAATCTGTTACATATCCAATCAAAACGGCATGTCCGGGCGAGCATGCTGGTTGTATGCTTAAGAGCGTCTATGAGTGTCCCTATTTAGCTTTTCTCATTGATATAATGTTGGTGTAATTCCAGTTATTCTATTAGGACGGCTTTAGTTTAAACCCAGCTTACAAGAGGGGACGCATCTACACACAATTCAACTTTCTAAATGAGGAGGGACCCGAGGGATTTTCAGGAGTTTTTCTGGGGTGAGGCTGAGGAAGGTGCAAGGACGGGGGGCCCTGGCGGCGGGGCAGGGGGCGGCGGGGGCGGCCGGGGGCCAGGGGC
>WEIT01019403.1:102615-151689 GCA_013389985.1 Dryoscopus gambensis | reverse complement strand
GTGCGCGGAGGGGCAGGGGCGCGTTCCGCGCTTTCCGCCGGTCCGGAGGAGAGCAGCGCTCAATTATAAATCACTGGGTGCACCAGTTAATTTTGGCCGCAGTTCAGGCTGGGGTTTGTAGGCTTCCCACAAAACAGATGTTAGGAGGTTCTGTTTATTGTGATCGGCCAGGTTTGGGGATTCTCCTGTTTGATTTCCTCGAGTGCTAATGGTTCGGCAGATAGGAGTAACGTGATGGTGAGATGTTAAATGGGGGGTGGAAATAGGCACGTACGGTACGAAACCAGCAGACCTTGTTGAAAGAGACGTGAGAGCGTGAGAAAAATAATAAAAAAATTGGGAGGAAGAATGCCCGACAGAGATTTTGACAGTGTTTTCTGAAGCAGGAAATCCTTTTGCTTAATATGTTTAAATTTTCCAAACACCAAGGAAAACATGCAGAGCCCCACAGGAGAACTTTTCAAGACGACAGAATAAACATCTACACAACTGAAATATTTGACGTTTATTGACATTTTAGGTGGCTTATTTAGAACGGTGATCTTTGAACGAGGAAGTTAAAGACCTTCTGAAGTGTCATTAAACTTACATCTTGCTTTTGAGCAAAACCCACCAAATATTCTCTCGGTGTTTCAAACACCAAGAGGAAGGACTGCCCTTTACAGCGCAAGATTAATTCTGGAAAAGTAAAGGTGCTAGTGCATTTAAAAATGTTCCTTTGAAGGTGGTTGGGTTTTGGTGTGTTCTTTTCTTTCTTCTGTAAGCAAACATTTAAAACTGAGGTAAGCGGAAGAGATAAAAGCTTTCCAGGAAAAAGCATGATAGTGTGTTTCATGTAGTTTGTTTAAATTTAAAAATGAGCATCGAGGGAAATTTGGAATAAGAAGTGGTAATGTGGTGTAGTGTATCATTGGAAGTTTTTAACATTAGATACCATGTATAAAGATTATTTTATTTTCCATCCCATACTGAGATGGTCCGCAAAGCATCTGCCAGAAGACAGACTACTGGTTTGAGGTATAAAATAAATTAATAGTATATAGCTAGATAATGCATCTTTAAAAGTACATATACTTGTAAATACACATTGCAGAATTTTAGGTATATAAACACATATGCACACAGTGTTTTCATGTTGCTCACAAAGCCATGACATGCTGTTTTTAGCCAAGCACCTCACTGCTGTCAGAGTTTTCCCAAGGCCTGGAAGGGTCTGGAAATGAGCAGCCATCCCCTCTCAGCAGTTCTGTGCAGTGACAGACGGCTTGAGTCACGCTTCACCTTAGAAAAAAAAAAGAATGAGTAATCATTTTGTTTGAATTGCAATAAGTATGAAATATTTCTCAGGAGCCAGAAAAAAATCTTGGAAAAGCAGAAAGACATTCTTAAATAGCCGGTCATAATAGAAGCATTGTCACATTGTAGTACTTCTTTCTTAAAGGGAAGAAAGTGTTGGGATTTCAAAACATTTCATTCATGAGTGTATGAAATGAGCATGCAGGATAGCACTTTTAGAAGAATTTAGACAATTAATAAAAAATTAAATAACTGCAATTATCTGCTTTTGCTTTAATAAGTACAATTTGCCTTCGATGGAATATCTAGTGAAAAAGCCCTACCTCTTCCCTTAGAGGCCAGTGATATACGATTACTGGAAGAGTGAAAGTATTACCAAGTTTCCTGGGTTGCCAGCAAGGTGCCTTTCTGTGGCCAATTTGCATTTTAGTTTTGTAACATTTTGGCTGTTGAAGCCATTATGTCAGTAGATACCGACTGCGTTGTGCTTTTAGGGAGGCAAAGAGTGCTGTTGGGAAAAAGTCCCTTTCTCTCCCTCTCTCCACCCCTTCCTAAAAATGACAGATTTTTTTTTTTCCTAAGAAGGAACACCCTCATTTGAAAACTGCCATTGTCTTTGAAATTCACTTCTTTAAAGTAGAACTGTATTTTAAGAGAAAACGTGTGTGCTGGCTATAGTTTTCTGGGTTAAATTCTTATTTTCACTTCGAAAATTTCTTTTCAGCTGGAAAAATGTTTTAAATTATAGCCATTAAAAAAAATTGCTCCTAGCAAGCAAAAATACTGTGGAAAACCTGTAATTTAGACAAGTACCTACATTTTATTTGCTCTGTGCTGCTGAAATTTAGAATCCCTTCCCATTTACAGTTTACTTTTCACAGAACATTATTAACTTTTTGGCTTCATACATGATCTTCTGTCAGATGCTTTTGATTTGTAATTTAGCAAAGTATAATAAACAGTGCAAAAGTCATGAATTTTCCTCTGCATCCTGAGCTCTGTGGTAGGGAAAATGTGATAAAATGTGTACCTTAAGTCTTGTTTGATGATCTCTCAAAGCAAGTTTGCCTTCTGGAAATAATTTCTGGGGTTGAAGAGCATGGTATTAACAGATTTAATGTGGCTATTCAATGGATTGGTGGAGTACTATGTGAGGTTTAACAAAATGAGAGAGACAAATTGAACATCAACAAAACCTACATCTGTGAAGAATTATAAATTTAATTAGGAAAAAAAGGCAAACTTAAAAGACCTCATTAACTAATCAGAATTTGATGTTACTGATTTAAGATTCTTAAATGGATGAATTTTAAGTAGCTGTGCTATCATCGTCCTTTTTTTCTCGCCGTGTACTACATAGTGCCCAATCCGCAATCTGTATTAAGGAGAAAGATGCGAATGTCACTTACAACAATCAAATTATACACAATAATGTTTTCAAGGTATTAAGAAGAACATGTAGGCCATTTGGCATGCAAGGCATTTTTAGTTTAAGGTTTAAGCAGAGCACTGAGTATGAAGGGGGTGTGACAGTTCTTGATTTTGGGGGTATTTTTGGGGTTGTTGTTGTTGTTTGTGGTTTTGTTTTGGGGGGTTTTTAATTTTTTTTTTTTATGTGACCCATTTTTGTCTGGGTAAGGCCAAGTGATCGGGTTTTTTCCCCCACTTTTTATTTGATATGTGAGTTATGTTGCAAACTTCAATTATCCGGAAACCTGTTGACAAAATGGGAATATATGAGAGAAAGCACAAGCACGCATCACCCAGAAATGTTTTTATTCTATGAACTAACTGGTCATCATAATTGTGGTTCCTTACTACGCTGTAATTTTGTACTGCACATAAAAAACTGAAAGCATGTGAAGTGTAGCATTTTGTAAACTGTAACTAATTTCACTCACATCTGTGTCTAATTGTTGTCTGCATTCGCATTCTTGAGAGTAGATTTATTTTTCCTGGACCACTCTGTGGATTCAGCTGACCAGCCTAAGTGAGGATTAGTTGTTTTAAAGTTATTTTGATTAAAGAGTCATTTTTAAATTTGGTAACGTGCAACACATGGTTTAAATAATCCTTGAGACACAAAGGAATATATCTAAAGTACATCTAATGAAAATGAAAATTGTGGATATGAACTTTCACAAATCATAAAGTGTTGGAGGACATTTAAGGTATATATTTAATTTACTTTGAATGAGCTGATTATTTTTTTTGTCCAGGCCCATGAATCCATAAAGGAGATCTTTCTCACTATACACATGCATGAACATGTATATATGTATATATTGTATATATTTTCAAATGTACAGAAGTTATTATTTTTGTAAAAATTTGGTACTTAAAATAGTGAGGATTAAATGGTTTTTTCATTTTAATCAAGTATGAATAATTCTGTAGGATATGTTGGAAAATACCAGTTAACTAAAGCATCCATTTGAAAAAGGAAGTTTCTTCTCTTATAAAAGATATGTTTTAAAAGATCCCGTGCAAGAGGGAGTGAAGATAGCTCTGTAGGCAAACTTAGTTCTCACCTATAATTTTTTCCAGGTGTTTAGAAGTAACAGCTGAAGCATATCCTAAGGCACTCTGCAGCAGTTTCTGGGGTAAAGAACTGAGGAGGAAAAATCCTTAAACCAAAATGCACAGTTTTGACTGTATGTCCCAGTCTAGTTTGATTTGGCATGCAACAATGTATTGAAAAGCGTGTTATGCAGTACTTTAAGTACCCAGTTATAAAAAGATTGAT
This sequence comes from Dryoscopus gambensis, assembly GCA_013389985.1. Lineage (NCBI taxonomy): Eukaryota > Metazoa > Chordata > Aves > Passeriformes > Malaconotidae > Dryoscopus > Dryoscopus gambensis. The sequence goes on along the minus strand of WEIT01019403.1, from coordinate 147,647 downwards.
GTTTTTCAGCATGCATTATTGCATGCTTCTTGGCATCATTTGTAATGTTCTTCTTTGCCTGACTGCCCCTAGCAGTTGTTTACTCTTGCTAGTAGTAATTCTGTCTGTGATTAAAAATAACAAAAAACCCACCCTACAGACACATAAGTAGGATTTGCTTGGATGATTTTTATGGCACTTAAAATGCCTCATCTCCCTTGTCTTTGCTCTGTGATCATTTAAGAGATGTCAGTTCAGGTTGAATGGAAACGCACAAGAAGGATCCTCATTGCAGACATTAAGAGAGTATATACCTTGCCCAGAGAAGCTTTCATGTGCTTTTAAGCTAGCAGTGTCTAGCAGTGTATCTCCACCTGAATTTTATCACCTGCTGACAATTGTTACTGGCTAGAGTTTGATGGTAAAACATCGGTGTTTTTCTGATGGAATATGAGAACTGTTACTCACCTGAGTTATAAAAGGAATAATTTTGTTAAACTAAAAAATTATTGGTGGGTTTCCCAGTGGAACCAGATTCCTTTTCTTCATGAGTGACCTCAGAGGTAAATGCTACAGCTTCCTCCCATTTATTCAGCCAGAAGTATCCTTTTAAGTCATTTTCTCAGAACTCTCATTAGCAACTGGAATTTTTAGGAGTCAGACTATGCAATAGCGTGTGGAGTTTTTATTTTAATTCGACCTGGCTGGAGATGGGCTTCTTTTAGAGATGGTTCTGTAAGGCTGTTGGCTATATAGTGAAGGTCTTTATCATAGCGAGACTTGCCCCTTGTTCTTCTTTACCCCTCCCCTACAAAAAAAATAACATCAGCATCTCCAGCTTGCCTTTGGGGTGAGCTTGCCTTGTGGGTTCCCTTCCCAGGCACGGAGGAAGGATGGCGAAGAGCAAAGGAAGAGGAAAACCAGTATGATGAGGGCAAGAACCTGTCAGGACTGAAGGGGAAGGGAGGGATGAGAAGAGGCCAGAGGAGCGGAGGATGCTGAGGGGCTTGGGGCTGGAGCAGCCCGTGCTGCCCTTGACGGGGCGGCGCGGCGGGGTTACCTTTGCGGGGTGCAGGCAGAGCCGAGCCGAGCCGAGCCGAGCCGTGGGAGGAGTGAGCCCCTCTGCAGCTGTCACGGGCCCCTGATGAATCACTATCCCGTCACTTGGCTGCCGTCCCCTGGCGCGGGGAGGAGGGAGAGAGACCTGCCGGGGAAACAACAGTTGAGCCTTCAATTTAAAGACAATATGCCTTTCACGGGCACCGCACCCTCCTCCTCTCCCTTTGGATTTAAAGGACAGAATTGTCATCCGTAGTGATATCCTTTCTTTAAATTAAGGCCTCATAGTAAAGCAGAGTAATAGAAGCTTCTGTTTCTTTCCCTGGTTTACAGGTGCAGAAGCCCCAAACCAGTTCAGATGTTGCTGTTTCCTCAAGCTGCAGGTAAGGATTTGTCTGAAAATTGCTAATTTTTTGCAAGTCTTTAATTGTTGGGGATATTTTTAACTTCAAGTGATAAGTAAAATATTTATTCTTGTTTCCCACATTAATCAGATGAGTAAATGCTGGAGCGTAGCTTTTACATGCATGCAACCAAGTCTGTAAACCATGAGCACATAAATTTTTCACTAAATTGTTTGAGTTTATATTCGATGCTGGCATTTTGAACTCATTGCAGTATCATCTTCCTTTTTTGTGTAGATTGTTTTTGGTAAAGAAATATTAAATAAAGGATCTATGTTTAGAACCTGTGATAAAATTTCAGTCAAAATATGAAAGCTTCGTACCTGAAATGACACTTAGGTTTAAGGATATTTATACCATTACTTCAGGAGTAATTTTATATATAATTTTAATAGTCTTTAAAAGAGCCTAAGCATTTCTTTTAAACTGAAAAATTACTGGGTCAAATGCCTTAGAGGCACAGTAACCTATGAAGTTTCTACTGGGAGCAATTACTTAGAATGAGTACATCAAATAACAATATCAAAAGTTTTAGGTATAAAGGAACGTAAGGATAGGGCACTTCAATCACAAGCTCCAACATCAACCAAGGGATATGTCATAGTGGTGATAGCTGTTGGCCTTTTAGTATAAGGCTATTGAAAGCACAAATCTGAAATATTCAGCTGCTTTTGTGGTGCTTAAACATTTAATTTTCGCTTTATCGGAATTGCTCTTTTCTCATTTTGACTAAGCGACAGCTGCTGAGGTACAGCAGAGTGCTAAGGCACACTAACGCCTGTATGGATTCACTGTATGTCGGTCATATCCCTTTTCAATTGGGCACACTTTATGTAATCCACAAAGCAAACAAGTGAGCAGACATAATAATGTTTTAATGCTGCATTTGTTTCAAAGGAAACAGAGGAACAATTAAGTAGTTTGCCAGAGTAAACACATTCATCAGGAATATCTCATTCCCTGTCAGTAGATGATAGGTTTCCACAATTGCCTCAAGTGTTTTATTTGGTTTGGAGGCCCATTATATTGCCACTGAGTGGTAAATCTTGAAAAAGCAGAGTCTTAATTTGTTTTTAAGAGAATATATGTCTTCATATATTGGTGATTCCATCTTTGTACATATTTTGAAAATAAATGATCAAATCAATTTTTAAAGTACAGTACTTGGAATCTAAATCTTATTTAGTTACAACCTGCAAGAATAATTACAGTAGCTGGCCAGTCATTTGGGGCTACAACATGAGTTAAGTACTGGAAAAGATCAAGTTGGGTGAAGCAGTTAATTTTTTACTAAGTGTTTCTGGGATGTTGATAAATAGCAGTCTGCATCTCATAAAGCCAGTTCCACTGTAATTCATGTTGACTTATATCACTAAAACTAGTTGCATCTTGTTTGCAGGTCTATGGAAATGCAGGATCTAGCCAGCCCACATAGACGACTAAGTGGTAGTAGTGAATCCCCCAGTGGTCCAAAACTTGATAACTCCCATATAAATAATAATTCCATGACACCCAATGGCACAGAAGGTGAGCTAGCCTCTTTTTTTTAGTGTTTCATAATTTGTTTTTTCTCCTTGTTGCTTTGGTGTTCTTGTAGTCTGCAAGCTATATAATGTTTTATTATTTTAGGCGTTCGGTGTTTATTCATATGGTACATAAAGACAATGTTCAATGTTTATCAGTAGTTACTATTATCAAGTTTCAGCAATAGCTTTCATTACAGGTTTATGTTTCTTTCATGGAGTTTGAATGGACTGAACAGGTAGCATGTGCAGAGCTTAAATTAAAAAAAAAACCAAAAAACTGAAAAGGAAGTTTAATGATGAGAGATAAAAAGTAGGTGTTTACCATTGCCATAGTACAAAATGCAATTTTCCAGTCTTTTTTACTAGTTTGGTATTTCTTTATGTTCTCACTTTTTGCAAGCTCCTAAGGCTATGAGAATTTTGTCAAGTAGGCTAATAAAACTGAGTGTTGAAAGTTCCTCAGGCTAGCTTGCTGCTCTGATGGAGTGGCCAAAATTCAAACAGGTGTAGTAATTCAGTGGGGTAAACTGATACCTATTTCTCAAGAAGCAGTCAGGCAGTTGATAAGTTATGTTTGTTCTCAGTAGAATACTAACAACAGAACAACCTAACAGCTTTGCCAGTAATATAATACATCTATAATACATATACTAATACCTATAATGAAACACAGAATGGTTAATACAACAAGTGGCAAAAAATGCTCTTTCCTGTAGCATTTCTATGGCAATAGTGGGAAAGATCGTACATGACATTTGGCTGGCTGTGTGAACAGAGGCTTAATGCATGACTAGAAGAGAGAGTCACACAGTTTCAGTACTGCTCTTCAGTATAAACGTACAGGTAAACTGCTTCAACCCTCGTAGCAAAGATACACCTTTTTTATTCCTAGGAACTGGGTTGTAGTAGTGCTGTCAGACTTTAGGATTATGGACATGCATTGCATTTTTCCAGGAAAGGCATGTTTGATCTGTCAATCAAACAGATGTTGTCCCCCCCTCAATTCCCCAGACATCTCTGTTATTCGTTCTAATTGGAGTCCTTGGTAGTGGGGACGGTTTATGGGTTATCAGATTAACAGGAATTTGTGCCAGACTTGATTACAATTTACTTTTTCCTACTGCTATAAAAGTGTTGCTGCAATCAAATATTAAGCCATTTGAAAAAAAAATAGCTTTTTAAAGAATAAATAAAATGCTTACTGTGTTCATGTATTTTAAGCAGAAAAAAAATTGTATGTCCATAAATGAGTCTTCTTCCTTTAACATACACAAGTATGTTACTATATTTTTATATCATATTACTAGGTATATACCACTTCTGGTACAGGATAAAATTGCCCTTTCAAATTAAAATTCCTCTAGCTCACAGAAGCCTTTGTTGTAAACCTCATGAGATTTTCTACCTTCTACATAACTTGAAGGTTCTTTTGTAGCACAAAAACAGGGGGTGTTCCTTGAAACACTGAAAGATGTTCATCGTCTGACTTGACTTTCTGTTCGGCATGTAGCGCTGTGTGCATACACTCTGAGAAATTCTTAATAGTACTTTGTCAGGAAATGAGGTATATATTGTATCTATCTATTAATGCACTGACCTCAGGTAGAAAATAATTTTGGAACTAATATCCCAACTTCTAGGTAGGTATCCAAGTTTATTGAAGAAAGTCAATTAAACCAAATTAACTTATTTATCTGACGCTAGAATTTTACAGTTTAAAAGAATTTGCACTGAATTCTACGCAGAAAGCTCTAACTTGCAGTACATGTTTGTCTCCTGAGATGAAGCCAAACGGTTTTCTTTTGTTTGCCCTTTTCCCTCAGGTGACATGACCCTCCTCAGCACTGCAGACTGGTTGCTCAGCCCTAGCACACAGAGCCCCACAGGTTTGGGTGCTGCAGTGGGCGCAGCAGGCGTGGGCACTCAGCATGCGATTTTGGATGTTGTTCCAAAAGTGTCCCAAGAGATAGCTTGTGCTTGGCGGTTCTGCTCTAAGCTTTCTAATTTGAAAATTCCTGTCTCTGATTGCTCTTAAGTGACAAAGAAGGAAAAGTTTTTCAAAGAAATGAGTAGGATAATTTATTTCTGAATGAGATGTGTGCCAAGATACAAAATTTGTGAGTGAAGCAGATGTCTAAGAATCTGAAGGTGGAATTTTTACTGCTAATCTGTTTTATCTTGAGAAAATGTTTTGTTAGGCTCCTTGAGCTGCTAAAGAGACCTAAGAAAAAGTGGAGTGAATGAAGCAAAAGTTTTCTATTTTTTAAATGAAGGGTGAAGTAAAATTATTTTTTTGGGGATTCTTGAAGCAGAATCCTGCTGAGGCACAAGTGGTTGATTGTAAGGATGCGGTTTTAAGGGCTCACTGAACACCTCTTTTTAGATGCTGCAGTGTGGTTTGCTTGCTTGTTGCACATGGAGTGGAGATGTGGGTTGCTGGAGCTTCACGTGTCAAATATAATATGTGAAACCGGCTGCTAGTCTACCATGCACACATTCTCACTAATGTGAAAGAGCCCTCCTTCTCTAGCATAAGAGATCTTCATGTGACTGAGAAGCAGGGCCTCTAGGTATTTGCATGTTATAAATATCTTGTAAAGATATGTTAAATTCGATTTGACTGTGGGTGTGATTTTGACAGGTTTCCATACCCTGAAGCACAGGATATGTTCACTAGATGAGGGGAGGGGAAGAAAAAAGAAGGAGAAAAAATACCTGTCCCAGAGTGAAATGGCTGCATTTCAAACAAATGTTCATTGATTCCTTTAAGGCACGTTTTCAGACTTGTCTTCTACTGATGTTTTTCTGCAAAAGGATGTGGTTGGAAGATAGCTCACTTTGTTAGCTAATATTTTTAGCTTCACACTTAGCTGTAAGCTTTCAAAGCACTGAATGGAGATTTAGTTGTGCGATTGAGTCTGAATTTAATCTCCACATGCAGCTTATATATAATAACTCTTTGTGTGCTTAATTTCACTTTGATAGAGCAAAATTCTTCTCCTGGCCAGGCAGCATGGTCTTCATTGATGGGGAAGTAACAAGGAAATTATAGACCTTGACTGGACAGAAATTTCCCAGGATCAAATGCAGAGGAGTAACACTAAAATGTCTGGCTAAAGGCACTCAGAAAAATCAGTCATAGTATGCCAAGGTGGTGCTGATTATATAAATACTACAGTATTTGAGGTTTCCATGTTCTCTTTAAGTATATTTCCACAACATACCCTCTATTGTAGAAAATAGCAGACACTGCACACCATAAAAATTATGGCCCTGTATGACTTGCCTAAGAAAATCTCTTAAAAAATAATTATTGGAGTAGGGATCAAAATGTTGATAGTTGTGCCTTATCTTTAATCTTCCTTTGTCAGTGAATTGCCATGGTGGATTGATGCTGAAGGAGTTAAAGGAACAATAACAACAGAAGCTCATAAAATTGCCATTCATTAAGTTTTATCAGACAGGTGGTGGCTATTCCAACACCAGTGCCCACTTTGGTAGATACCCTTTAGAGGGGAAAGGCCGTATGTAATCAGTAAATTTGAAAGGAGTAGGAAATCTGTTTTCCATAGCAGACAACTGCATTGAATTTCTGCCTACGGTGATCTTTACTTTTATCTTAAGAATGTAAATCAAATCTGATGGATGGCATAGAGTGAGAAACAGAAGCCTGTGGCCCATCATGATGATGTTTTATGAAACGGGAATGGAAAAGAATATATGAGGACTGGGCAAAGGAGCTGTGATTTTCTGAGCAACTACTCTTCATTCATTTAAGGAGTACAGACCTGCTACTGCCCTTTTATTTGAGCGTTCAAGAAGCAGAGGGAAGGCATTGTCATATCAAGTGGGAAGGGAAAATGGATAACAAATTGAAGATCAGATTTTCAAAGATACATAGGAAGGGAGGCTTCAAAGGGAGTGGGACATCAAAATTCCTTTGGAAAAAAAAATGATTCTCACTCTTTAAGTACCTGCTGCAACATGAGAATGAGATCTCACACAAAGGCAGTCAAAGCTCTCCACTATGAATGAGACTATCAGATGTGTGGCCATTAGAAAGGTTGTTTTAAGTCTGGTGAACATAAATCCATCTTTAGAGTTTCAAAAGGCAGCACTGTGTGGTATGTTTGCTGTCAAGTTGTAGTATTGCAGAATGGAGAACAAATTGTTTTCAGTACTTCCTAAAGTAATAGGGGAGTAAGACGTTGAAATCCATAGAGAGGGTAGAGCTGGTTGTTATGGCATGTGATGTAGATTTCCCCAAGTAAATTTCTTGTAATTCTAGCAATATTTTTCAGCACTCAAAATAGTATTTTAGTATTGCAATTAAGCAATTCATATTGACAGTGAATATTTTTTAATTTTCTCCTATGTTTTTATATTTTTTTGTATTTTTGTGTGCTTTTGGGGTGCAGAGTTGTGGTAGGTAATGGTAATCAGACAAAATGATGCTTTTTTTGTTGATAGTTGGATTCTGGTACCTTTTAATTACTCATTTCTGGAGTTCCTGCTAATTATGTATGCTGAATTTTCTATACCTGTGTTTACAATAAGGAGTTTGATGGTATGAAACTTATAATTAATACCTCCATATTTAGACATCCTGAAATAATATCATACTAAAGGTAGATGTAATATTTACCTTTTAGTAGGGTATTAGCAGAAAAAGCTGTGGATGCTGACTTCTTTACTCATCCCAGAAGAGTGCAAGAGGACGGTTGTTTGGCCATAGGCAAAAACTGCAGAGGTCCTGGGCTCCCAAAAGCAAGCTGGGGGTCTGTATAGACTAGTAAGAATCTTCAACCTGATGTCACTTCTGGAGGATAAAAATCAGGTAGAGCCAGTTTATGTGAAGGCAAGGGGGTGACTAGGACTATCCTTTCTTCCCTGCTCTCCACCTTTTTTTTCCTTGCTGTATTACATTGGCTTCCTTCCAGACTCTTTGTCTTACCTGTGCTTTTATTCCCCTGCTTCCCCAAGAGTCTTTCTGTCTGTGTTTTGCACATGAAATATAATGCTCTATTATTCCTCTTTCATAGGTACTTGGCCAGTGAAATGACTTGTCCACTTCTCTGCTGACTCAGTCGAGCAACTCCTTTTGCAAGGTCTTGGGGAGGAGACTGGCTAATAAATATTTATGTACTTAACTGTCTTTTCTATATGCATTTATATCCATTTTTGAAAGATTCTCTATTTTGATTTCCTCCATAAGCTTTTCCTGAAAGAAAGGACCTCATTTAAGTGATAAGTTAATAGCAGTACTGATTCCCACAGGCATTTGAGGGAGACAGAATACTCCAAATGAGAAATTACTTTACAAAAAAAAGGAACATCTTGGAAGCACTATTATTTTAATATCATCTATTTTTTGCAAGCTTCTCTTATGGATGTTCACAGCACATGCTGTTTCAGACTGTGGATGAAGTGTGGTGGTGTGAGAGCAGCCTCTGAATGTGTCTGAGGGTCCCAGATCTCCACGTGCACAGTGGTTGTGCACAGGCTGTGGGATTTCAAGGACCTGTGAGCATGTCCACTACTTTACTGAAAACTGTAGCCACAACACGTCGTTCGAGGTGTGGTGTCTTTCCAGTGGGACCAGCCTCTTATGCACGTGTGTACAATTGTGTGATTCCATACACAAATGTCATATGAAATGTCATATGTCATATACCTGGCCAGTAATACAGATGAGAAGGAAATCCAGCCCCAGCTGTCACTGTGCACCTGCAGAAACTCCAAGGAAGAGAACATCTCAGTCAAAGATCACACCTTAGTAGGGTGGTATTTGAAGAGCCTTAGCAACTTCAGACTTGTGACTTGATGATTTAGCATTTGTATTTGCATCTTATAATCTTCTGATGGGTTTTGCTTGTCCTAAGTAGATAAAAAAGCATGAAACTTGGTTACACTTCGGGGTTAGCCATGTCATCTGACCCTGGTCAGTGAGTGAGCTACCTGTGCCACCAGGTTTGATGAAACAAGCTAGAGAATTTGCTACTGCTGGTGCTGGCTGGAGGGGAATGGAAGCTAGCACTATCCCTCTTTGTCCAGGTGAATTTGTCTTTAAGTGTGTCAGTCCTGGAGTTCAGAACCTGACCAAATGTAGAGCATATTATTTCCCATTTATGAAATGTCCCACCTGCTTTGTCATTGTGCTTCTGTCTTCATGAGTTAGTCTTGTGTCTTCTACACCTAACTGGCAGAGCAGGCTTGACTTCTCCATACTGCTCTCTTGTTCACTTGAAGACCTCCATGTTCCCAGAAGGAAGTGAAGACAACCTTCTTTTCCCGTCACCCTTAATGACAGGCCTGTAGTGTTTTGTGGTCATTCTTTCAGGCTTTGGTTAAAGAATATGAATACTGTTTGCAAACACTGCAAACTGTTAAATGTGCACAGTCAGATTCCCAATTGAAAAGAGGAAAAGAAAAAAAGGGAACAGAATAATCCATAACACCCCTAAAAGGATTGCTTTTGGATATCTGCTGCCTCCATTTGCAGAGGAGAGATACAAACATTTGGTATAATGGGACATGTGAGTGTGAAGTGGTGAGAGCCTTAGTTTGACTCAGATACTCTCATCTCCTAGCAGCAGTGAATGAGACTGTTTTAACCCATGACTGTACTTCTCAGATAAATATCCAAGTTGTATCATGCTTAGCAGCTACAAATACTGTCCAACCTTGTCCCTATCCAGATGGTTTTGAATTTTCTTTCTGATTTTGCACTGTAGCAGTGACACCATTTCTTTGTAAATTTAAGGTTTTTACTGCTAGGTGAGCAGGTTCAAGGATGTTAAAGGTCTTTCACCTGAAATACATAACATAAGAGGAAGATGAGGGCTATGGGGGTGTATGTGGTGAAACCTAGGTGTTAGCCACAGCCCAAATACTGGAGAAGTTTTGAAGCCTCTCACATCAGAGAAGGGGAAAGCAGGGAACAGTCTGGGCTTGAACTAGAATGTGCTGCTTTGAGCAGGGACTTTCTTTGAAAACCACGCAAAAATTTAGGCTGGAAATTACCTTCGGGTAGTTTCCAGACAATGAGATTCGGGAAGAGTTCTCTGCTTTGAGAAGCAGTAACAAGTAAGTTTATCAGGCTTCATGGTCAGAAGCTGATGATTTGATAATCTATGATAGACAAAAATATCTTGGATAGGAATTAGTATAATTGAGTAACCTGTAATCTTTTTATGATTGCAAGATTCTCTACAAACAGAGGAGTATTTGAATAAAATAATAGAAAATACCATCAACTTAGAGGTTCAAGGTAGAATTTTTTCTCCTTGTGAGTAACAACTGTCTTTAAGCTTCCAAGTGAACTCTGGGCTTCTAGTGAGTACAGAAAGAGGATGGTGTCACGCAAAAGTGTGTGAATAGCAATTGATACATAAAATACTTAATCAGTATTTACATGGTGTTTAGTTACTACTATTATTTGAAGATGAGACAAGCCAAAATAGGGCAAGAGGTTGTGTTTTTATGTATGTCTATAAACAAACTAACCACTACACTTTGTTGACTCTCTTTGTAGCCCATGAACACTGAGAGCTGTCAGCCAGGAATAATTTCATTTTGCCCGCTTATTCATTTAACCCACTTATTTGTATAATACAAAGAACATAATATTATAGTGTTAATTCAATCTTAAAACTGCAAAATTAAAACCAATTCAATTAGTCAGGAATGTTTGCAATATTTCTATTCTGATCTAGTCTATATCGCGTAGCTGTTAACAAGGATGAGTTCAGAAGAGCAAGCCTTATATGTATTTAATGTAATAAAAGCAATTTTAAAAAGATATTTAAAAACCTTACTTTTTGCATACTTGAAGGTGCAGTCTTTATGAGGTATTCCTACAATTTCTGTGTTAGGAGTAGCCAAATATTAGGTCTTTAAATCCATATTTAAAATAGCCAGCATCTCATTCCTTGTAACACTCTTTAGTGATATATATACCAGGAACTGCATGACAAGCTGTGAACTCAGAAAGTTGTTACTTGGCCAATGAACCACATGAACTTGTGGGTTCTGGTCTGAAGTTCTCTCTCTCAGTGGAGTTCAGAAACTGCCATGTCAGTAATTTTTTAACCACATTTTGCTATACGGCTGACAAAACAGGGCGCATTGCACTTGCAGTCTCTGAGTTCCTTTAGAAGAAAAATCTTGACAATCAATATAGCATTAGCTCAGCAGTTGTGATATCTCTGAATTTTTGTGCTTTTTTCTCCAAGCTGGCATTTGTGCGATTATCTGCTACCCCTATTTTTTTGTTGTTGTTCTACGTGTTGTTTTCTTACACAGTTTCTTTTTAAATCTTTTTAGACTCTCACAAATGACTAGAAACAAAAAATAAGGAGGAAAAATATCTCTTTGTTGACATTGTTTTTTAAGCTCCTTGGTATATAAACCAAATCTAAATCACTGGTTCTAAATAAACACTGAATTTTTGCAGCAGATTAAGAAGACATTAGTCTTCTTCTTGAACTTATTACTGATAATCTGTTTTATTACATGAGTGATTTGGGTGGCACTACAGCTTAGTCGAACATTGCTAAATCAGAGTCTGTGTCTAGAATTCAAGTCTGATGATTCTGCACCTCTGTAAAGGTCAGTTTTGATAAAGGAGCAGCAGAAATGGGAGCTTTCCTGTGTCACTTTCCACGGTCTTGGCCACAACTGAGCATGGTGTTGGTGGTTACTGGCAAGCTTGCAATGTGTGCTGTCTAGATGTGGCAATATTCCCACTCACTTCCCAGTGTCATCTTATGAAAGCTTAGGACATGTTGCAGAAATGTTAATTGTCATGGAAAATGTGAAGAGCTGGAATCCAGAGCACCCATAAGCAGCACGTGGCAGGGCCAGATCTGTGCCTGACCAAAGCCTGGCTTCCTTGGACAGCTCCATATGTCTCTCATCATAGACGTGGATGACTCATGTGCTGCTGGGATAGACTGTGAGACTTGTATCCTTAGGCAGTGCCTTTGCAGTTCTCTTTCCCCCTGATTCTGGGATGAAATATGCTCCATTGCAGGTCAGTTTTTGCCTTGGACAAACAAGAGTCCTTCCTTTAAAGTAAGAATACATGTAAATGTTTCCAACAGCTAAACCCATGGCTATTCTTCTCAGTTTATTTCTTTGTATAGCAAGATTTCATCCTCTTAAATGTGCTTAGGCTGTAGAAGGAAATGTGCAGTAATTTTCAGGCATTTTGATTAATGTCCTTGGGGAATGGAGAGTTTTTCAGTACCTCTTCAACTTCGTTAAATTCCCATCTGTGACACAACGGTTCATTAAGGTTGTGGTTGTTTCTAAAGGCAGCATGATAGGGCACATTTATTATCACTCAAGTCATGGGTATCCAGGTCAGGAATAATGGGAACATCCTTTCTTATATCCTGTTTTTCTTATATTCAGGAGATAAAACAACTTAGAGAGAAGACATAAAGCTTTTATGAAAAATTGGTGAGCACCTCAGTCGACAACTAGAATTCATTCCAGTCAAGAAGGCACTGCATTGTATTTCCTGTTTTCCTGTATCTTCAAAAGTAGTATGTCTAGCAAACAGCATTCAGTTTTAAACTATGCTGCACAGAAATATTGCTCATTAGTCATAGAGACAGAAATTCCATTTTGATGACATTTTTCCTGTAAATGGTATCTTGAACAAGGATCCAGATAGGTGTGCAGAGGGCCATCCAACCTGGCCTTGAACATTTCCAGTGATGGGGCAGCCACAGCTCCTCTGGGCAACTTGTTCCTGTGCCTCACTGCCCTCAGAGTAAAGAATTTCTTCCTGATACCTAATCTAAACCTGCTCTCTTTCCCTTTTGATTCATGCTCCCTTTTCCTGTCACTACAAGTTCTTCTAAAAGGTCCTTTTCCATCTTTCTTGTGAGCTCTCCTCAGATGTTGGAAGGCCACAATTATGTCACCCCAAAACCTTTTCTAGGCTCATCAATCCCAAATCCCTTAGCCTTTCCCTCCAGGTGAGGTGCTCCACCCCTCTAATCATCTTGGTGTCCCTTCTCTGGACTTGTTCCAGCAGGTTGATGTCCTTCCTGTGCTGGATGCAGCATTCCTGGTAGTATCTCAAAGAGCAGAGCAGGGGGCAGAATCCCCTTCCTTGCCCTACTGGCCATGCTGCTTTTGATGCAGCCCAGGATTCAGTTGGGCTTTCCGGGCTTCCTGGGCTGCAAATGGACATTGCCAGCTCTCACCTAACCTCTCATCCACCAGAAAGTCCAATTCCTTTTCAGAAGGGCTGCTTTTTATCTAGAACAACTGATGCTATACGTTTCTATATTGTGTGAACCCTAGCATAGTCTTCAGACTGCTAATTTGCAGTGATCCAAAAATGAGGAATATGGCATATTGTTTCTCCAACAGAGAAGAGGAAGAGTTTGGAGAAAGCACCTACTGAAAACTTCCACCCTTTACTCCAAATTAGGTTTATCTATCTTATCTTCTTCTCTTTTCCCCTACCACAGATATAGAGGAAACCATCTTTCATTGTTATTTCCAAAAGTATAATTGCATTATGGCATTCTGGAGGAACTCGGAGTAGTCTATGAGAGAAGTATGAGTCTGACTGTAAAATGTAGCTGTGATAAACTTTTAAGAAAAAGCAGAAGATAATGTAGATGCTATAATTTTTGTACGTAGATTGACCAACTGTAGAACATGCTGTAAAAGTCTGGTAGTTTCTGAAAAATTACTTGTGATAGGCACTTTGCAATAAATATTTCATTGTATCTGTGTGTTAGACTGTCAGTATTTAGTCATTAAATGGATGGTGAATAACTTATATGCCATGTTTTTAAGAAATATCTTTGTATTAGATTTATGGTTCAGATCACAAGTGCACCTTTGAAGTGAACCTCATGGCCACCTTTTCTTACCACATTAATTCCCCTTAGGCAGTCTTAGACTTCACTTGTTTCAAAAAAGCTGCTTTGCAGAAGTGCAGCTAATGTTCTCAAGCTGAATAACCCCTCTCAAAAATGCCTAACCTCTGGACACTGGACCCTCTGCCCCAACCATTTCACTTCATGAAACTTTCCTAAATGGACTACACTGCTTCTTAATGCAGACACAGCAGAGTTTTGTGTGCAGCTAAGCATTGACCTCGCAAGTTAGCAGACAGAAATCCTGCGTGAGAGTTGAAGGAAAATAATGGACGATTAGTAAAATCTTGAGAGATGTATTACAAATCCCATGGACGAGGCTTGGTGAAGGAAATAGACATGCAAAAATAAGAATCTAGATTGGCAATGAAAGGAAAGGTCTTTTGTGAAAGAGGGAAGTCCCTCTGCCTCACCCTTTCCAAACTTGGTACCACAGGGTTCCTGCTAATGATGGTTGTAATTCCTGAACACACAGGTATAGACAAACATAAATGCATACGTATATGCATGTGTGGTGATACTGAGGCTTCACATGTCAAATGGGATGCAGTTTACCTTGGTTTTCTCAGTTTGGCTCCTGGCAGCGTTACAGAACTGCCTCACTGAAAGGTCAGGTATGCACCGGGGCTGGTACATGGGCAGCGGCATCTCTCTGCGTGTCAACAAGGACAAAAGGGGGGATGTTGACAGTAAGATCAGCTCTGTTGTTTTCTGAAACATCATCCTCAGTTGCTTTTGGTATGCTGTAACCCCAAAAGCCAGGTGTGTAAAAATGGATTTGAGGGATTGCCATGATGTTCGGCTAACTCTCTGGGAGTAGCTATCGGTGCCTGTTTTATATCCACGCCAGGTCAGCCCCATACTTGCTCTTTGGATCAGGATACTGTCCTGATCCAAACATTACAGAGTTTACACTGGACTGACAGAAAGGGAAATTGTTTATTTACCTGAGGCTTTATTAAAAGCCATGAATTGATTATTAATTATGAATCAGCATGAGCCAGGAAATAATCTCTTGGTGTCTTTCTTTTTTACTCTCAGACAGCCATGTTGTGTTGTGAGTGCAGGGAGCATAAAATGTTAAAGCATTCCTTGCAGTATTTGGTGAGGACTGTGTCCCCCTTTGTTTATTCAGGGTTGTTGTGTATAAAGTTGGTTTTCATTTTGAGAGGAGAAATCCACCTCGAGGAAAGTGTTTTACTTCATCACAAACTCTTAATTTTCCTCTGAAAATTTATTTAATTGGAAACAAATTTGAACAGCCCTCAGCAAAAACCATTTAAAAATTATTTCCTCTTTTGTCTTATTCAATTTGCTGTCTTTCAAGCCTGTAAATGCTGTGTGACCTGATCTAAACGTAGATCCTTATTGTTGACTCTGGAGGATTAAGAGGAATCAGGACAGGTGCAGAGAGTTGCATGGGGACTTCTGGTTTGTTACAGTGGCTCTTATTCCTTGGGGACAGGAATAACCCTCTTGATCATCTTATATTTGTGTGTAAATCATAGCTACCAGTATTTTGCACTGTTTGTATACACAAATACATGACATGCAAAATATTGATAGCCATGATTTGGAATGTTTTTGGCAGATTTTTGTTTTATTGAGTTTGTATCTGTAGTGAGTGTGTGTGCATGCACATGCAAGAATATTAGGAGCATGTAGAATATCTTCTGTTTATATTTCTGTAGTTAAAACAGAACCAATGAACAGCAGTGAGATCGCTACTACTACTACCACAGACGGGTCTTTAGACAATTTCTCAGGATCAGGTAAGGAATAAACAAAAGTTTTAACCTCAGCATTTTTTCATTTATTATTTTCTTATCCCACATGGCCTAAACCTGTGCACATCTCTAAAAAAGCCCTTTACACTTTACAGCTTATGCCTATTTCTATTCATTTTAGCGTAAGTCAACAGGAGTTTTCCCGAAGTAAGGAGCATTACATTATCAGGCTTATTAATGTCCGTTGGTGTCTTTGGTGGGAGTCTCACTAGGGAGCATTCTGGCCCAGAGTAATTACTTTTTGTTTTCTGTGAGTAAACATACATGCCTCTGTAATTATTATTCTAATTGAGGGGTAGGTCTTCCTCACTTACTGTGGTTTATTATTACCAAGGCATTCATTCTTTTGTCAGGCTTCTTTTCTTCGTAAAAGCCAAATGCATCTTCCCTTCTGACAGCATAAAAAAACTGTGAGAACAACCTAAGGTGTTTGCTCAGTTTTGCACACCTGTGGACTAACTGTGGTACTTCTGGCACATCATTTTTATGGTGCAAATCAAATCAAAAGAAGGATCTAATAATATATTGTGGGATTACATTTCTATAGTAGCAAAATTTGACATCTTGCAACCAGTCAGACTGCTTAGTAGCCAACCCTTTCCCGATCTTGTCACAGCCTCCATTTTCTATGGAGGTGTTGAGTATGAAAGCATCAAACCCGAAAGTTCCAAGAAAGGTTTCTA
This sequence comes from Dryoscopus gambensis, assembly GCA_013389985.1. Classification (NCBI taxonomy): domain Eukaryota; kingdom Metazoa; phylum Chordata; class Aves; order Passeriformes; family Malaconotidae; genus Dryoscopus; species Dryoscopus gambensis. The sequence goes on along the minus strand of WEIT01019403.1, from coordinate 131,302 downwards.
AGGTATTTTAATTCTCTGAAAGAAGAAAATACAGTGTGTAGGTAATAGTAGCTACATACGTCTATGGTGATCTGACTAAAGGTGGGATTGTAACATTTGGCATGTCTGCAGCCTCACAGGCCACAGAAAAGAAAAGTTATCGGGTGTAGAAGGCACAGAAAGAGGCTCCCTGTTTCCCTCCTAGAGTGTAAAGATGATGGATTTTCCCTGTAGCTGGCCAGGAAAGGGGTAGCTGGCGAGGGGCAATTATGAGTGCCTTGTTTATTTCCAAGTACTTAGCAATAAGGCCTGTTGTTTCTCGGGCTGTCCAATTTTACAGTAGTCTCATAACCTGCCGCTGACCCTTTCTTGGCAAAGGCTTCCAAGCCCACCTTGCGACCTAGTGGAGAAGTGACACCCAGACAGTAACCAGAGAGGGAAGGGCTCCCAAAAATATCCCCCAGCGCAGAGTAGGCCAGCAGAGCCGCCAGGCTCCGAGCAGCACCCAGAAATGCCGACAGAAATGGGATGTGCTGGTGTGAGGCTCCGTGTCAGCAGCGCGGGGCTGCTCGGGGACTGGCTCACAGCGTAGCCTCCTCCGTTTACATGTTTCACTAACAGCATCTGTACCTTGGACGTCTTTATGCAACAGTGATTTGAAGGTCTGAAAGCATTTTAGACAGCAGATAAGGTGGAAGAAAATAGGAGTGTAATAAGGTAATACATAGTCTGTATTAGGAATTTTTTTTTTTTTTTTTAGAAAGAGGTGCGTGCTCTGAAGTGGGCCATATGTTTTCAATTGAGGCATGCATAAAGCTCCTTCATAAAATGTAGGTCTTAAAAACTCAAAAGTTAATAAAATGTTGCACTTGAGATATCAACAATCCTTTGAAAATATGAAGGGAAATGTTTCCATTAGGAAATAGATTATTTGCATTGAAAATGTTGCCTGTGTGCAAGCAAAGAATAAACTATGGCTCAGGAGTTGTACAAAGGGGCGATTTAGTATTTGAGATTTGCAGTCAAGATTTTAATGTTAAGCATTCTTGTATAGTTCCTCATAAAATATTACTTTCTATCTAAGGCATCAATGATATTTGAATTTAATTAAAATCTTGTTAATACTCTGAAATTCTATTAGGAAAAATAATATTTGTCTTCGGTGTGTGTATTTACACTTCTGTATGCTTTCTTTTCTCCTTGGTGCAGCAATTGGAAGCAGTGGTTTCAGCCCAAGACAAACACACCAGTTCTCCCCACCACAGATTTACCCTTCCAAGTATGATATCTTTTTAAAATAATAATAGTAGTAGTAATAATAATAACTGGTATAGGCAGATTTTAACCTCATTTAAAATAATAATTGAGTCCATCTGTTAAGCCATAATTTAAACCGCAGCAGCTTCTAGGGAAAAAAATATTTTTTTTTTAAATGCTAAGAATGTATTTGAAAAATATTTGTAAAATTCTTATTTCATTTATTCTTTTATTATTGATTTCTTACTGTTTTGTCTCTTCAAGTTTCTGTTGTCTAGCACAGCTTATGATTCTGTGTTAATGAAGCAGCAGGATTATAATAAGGCTAAAAATAAGTACACGCATGTCTGTCTAATGCAGTGTCTGTCCTATTTTCTGTCATTTGTAATCAATAGCAGACCCTACCCACATATTCTTCCTACTCCGTCTTCACAAACGATGGCTGCCTATGGGCAGACACAGTTTACAACAGGAATGCAACAAGCTACAGCCTATGCCGCTTACCCCCAGCCTGGCCAACCCTATGGAATCCCTTCATATGGTAAGAAATCACGTCTGTGTTATTTTATTCCTGAGGTAAATATTTTTTAGATCAAGATTATGTGACCCTCGTGTTAGTACTTAGTGGGACAGCTGCGCTCTAGAGCATTTCTTGTGGAACACTGTTCATTTTCCCACCTTGGAATGAGTGACGCTTAATTTATGTATTAAAGAGCTACAAAGGTGCTCAAGAGATGAACCCATTTTGGGATCGGGGGAGAGGTTCATTAGCTTTTTGTTGGTGACGTCAAAAATAAAGCACTGAAATGGGAAGAGAGATCTCGGGGCTCCCATTACACAGGCCCAGCCCCTGGTGGCTTGCTCAGGGCTCTGCTCCCCAGCAGTGCCAGAGGTTACATAAAGGTCTGAATTTCAGCTGATACAGATTACTGGAACCCAGATGAATCTGCAAGGCTGTGCTGATTTTCAGCAGGCAAAAAAACTCATTAAAAAGTGCCTCCATCAAAAAAATTTCACTTTCCAATGTTTTAAAACTCCCTGTAGGTGAAAATTGAGGTAAATTGCCACTAAAGCTCTGTCTGCCTGATGAAGGAGATAGTACTAAGTAGCAAATATTTCCAAAAAAATTTAATTTAAGAACAAGCTGCCGTGGGTGAGACCATTTTCCTGCCAGACTGTCTGCTGGCAGACCACATAGCAGTGCAGCAGCAAGGATGCATTATTAGAAAATAGGTCTTATATTCCTCTGGGGGAATATATTAAAATATACAATCCACATGCTTTGAGCTGTATATTTTGTAAAAATACATTCAGATAATGTAAGTTTTATACCAAAAGGGCAGAACTCAGCATACAAGCTGTTCACTTTAAAACTGTCAAAAGTTTTAAGTGCAAAACTGGTGAATCTTTCCTCTTGAAGTCTGCAAGCTGAAAATCCACTGGATCTTAAGTATATCCTACAGGAGATTATGATGTACAGTAGGTAAAATAAATACATTGTTATTTCTCCATGCTTTAAAATAGGGCTGTAAGTATAAATTGGATGTTTCAGTTCCAGTTCAAATCCACATATTTTAAGCTTACACCATGAGATGAGGAATCTTAGACACATACACACACACACACATACACACAAGAACTCCTGTTGCTGATGAGAGTTTGTCTGCTAATTCCATCTGGATCAGGTGGGGTGATAACAGACAACCCTTTTCCCCACCCTGCTTTTCTTGACCCGTTTCTCCTGCAGACACCTCATGTTCATACTTGGCTGACTGCAAGGCTTGGGCAGCCCAAACAGTGACTTTTTTGTTTTTTACTTGGTTCCTCTGGATGAAATCCTGACCTCACTGAAGTCAACTCTAAAATTCCCACTGACTTCGGCCAGGCCTTGATTTCACTACTTGAGTTTAGCTGTCTCACTGTCGTCGGAACTGTAATTGAGAGTTGCTTTACTTGGCAACTGCTTGTGGGGGTTAACATGCTTGCCTGCTCTTTGTTTTGGTTTGGTTTTTTGCCTAGTCCATCCCCCATGACTAGGACTTCAGATAAATTTGCAGTGTTATACATTGCAGAGCTGCATTTGACCACTGAAATCTTCAGCTCCTGAGCCAAGAGGATTTTTACGTGTTTTGTTCTTTTCAGACAATGCCTTGTGGCTAGTGCTAAGGTGTTCCTTGCTGATGTACTTTATAGGAGTTATATTTAAAAGCAAATAACTATTTTAAAGTTTTGGGACCTAACATATATTTTTGCATATTTAAGGCATGGCATATAATCTGTTCTCCCAAATGAAATTATGTGGGCAGCATTAGGACACTCATTTGCAACAGGCAAGAACTGAAGCCTTGCTTAGAGCCAAAATTCTACTCTTTGATCTGCAGTTTAGACCCCATGTACCCTCTGTCTTGCCTTTCTTTCATCCAGGCAGAAATCTTACAGCAGTATAAAGGGAGAAGACTTACGCCTGTGTGAAAGGAAAAACTGAGTTGAGGCCTCTTTCTTTTTGTTTCTTTACTGTGGTTCTACTACAAGAAAGAGTATTCATGAGTTCCAGTATCAGCCTGCCTCAAGTTTTCTCTCTAGAGTGAAGTTTGGGAAGGTTCTGTCTCAACTGCACCTCTAGCCTCTTCATTTTTCCAGCTCCCCACCTCCACAGCAATGCAGCCATGCAGGCAGGAAGGGGGGTGGAGGGGAATGCCATTGACAGCTGCTGCCCTGGGGCTCCTGGCTCTGCTTCATCTGCAAAGCCCCTGAGGAGGCTGGAGAATTTCCTGAAGCTCTTTCCCCCTGCCTGCTCCAGCACCAGCATCTAGCAAAGGCTTTGCTTACCACCTCCTTTACTTTCCAGATCCTGGCAGTCCCCTTGTGTCACTGTCCCTTCCCACTTCCTTGAGTACATTAGACTTGGGAGAAGGGAGCATCAAGGTTTGATGAGTGAAGGCTTTCTGGATGAGAGTAAGTGTGAGAGTAAGTCCCAGGAGATGAAAGGCTCTCATAGCATGGTGGTTTGCAAAAGGGCATGTCAGTGCCAAGTTGTCTTCACTCAAGTGGCATCCTCCTACTGCTGCTTTTGATCATCCCCTCCTGCTCGCTCTGAGATAGAGAGTTGGATCAGGCTGTTAAAGGAAACTTAGACTAGAAATGTAATGCTTGATTTAGTTAAACTTTCTGTAAGCCATATTTAATCAGCATTTCAGAAGTCCTTAAACAGACAACAAATAGGGATTGTTGATACCAAATCATCCATAGCAGGAGTTTCCCCTTGGAAATGAGGTGTCAAGATTCATCATTCGAACTGCTTAATTGTAACATGAAACAGAAGAAGCAAATAAGCATCAGGGAGAAGCAAGCAAACAGTTATTATGGCAGTTAGAAGGCCTGGCAGGAGGAATTAAGGGTAATTAATGACAGCAGCTGAAAAATAATTATTTAGATGGCAGAAAATATGCTGCCATTTGTATACAGGGAAGTATTGAAGTTTTGCCAATGCAGTAACTTCTGAGCCCTCTTCTACCTTGAAACATTGTTGAATATTGTCTAAAGAAAAATCCATCCAGGAAATGGACTCAGATTAACAGTAATTTTCAAAGGAATGTTACTAATTCACACTTAGTTAATTCAGTTCAAATATTGTTGGTTTCTGAACAATGAGGTATCACTGAATGCCACAGTGAAACCTAAGAATATTGTATCACTTTTCCATTACTTTGTCTATAATTGTTTTTAAATGGTAGTTCATGTTGGGACAACTTTATAATTAAAACTAAGAGACAGAGGCTGAATTGTGTGCATTTCCTCAGTATTTTGCTTGCTGATATTTGCTTGATCCTTGCCTTACAAATTGAGGGAGGAATCACTGAAACTGAGCAGCAAGTCATTCATTGATCAGACTTCAGATTCTTTTATAACTAAATTTAGAAATGGGAGAGTAATGTGGTATGTAATGGATTTCCCCGTCAGTGCAGATTAATGACCCTCTGCTATGTTTTTCCCAGTTCAGGAGATTGCTTCAGGAATAGTTCCTGCCAGTTAGGTGTTTATTTGTTAAAAACTGAATTAGTGTTTAATTACCTTGGAAAAATCATCATTGCATTTAATACTGCTAATTCTCTTTATCCACTTTTAATTCCTTAAAAAACCATTCTTGAAGCTGTGTAATTTTCATGTAGGAATATTATACAATACAAATCTCAGTTATGTCATTAATGGGTAAATGGCAGGAGAGCTTGGCTATGCTATGCTTCATTAAATTCATATAAAGTTGCTAATCTACCTCTGTGTAATGTCATGAATATATGGAAAAGTTTGCCTCTGGCAGGAAAGGAAAAAAGGAATAATGCAACTTCCTGTTCATGTATAAATTTCTTTTGCAGTTATTGGAAAGACAGTTTTGGATTTAACCTTTCCCTAGTGAACTTCAATTTTCCGTGTGCTTTCAGACTGCCCTTACCCTATTCATTTGTGCATGCTCTCAATATTTGTTCTCTCAGGCAAGAGTAGGTACATGTTAAAATTGCTGTTAATTAAGTGATTTTATTTTCCATCCCTGTTTGAATATGAACAAATAGATTTGCTGTCACTAACTGATTTAGGTGCATTGTGGGCAGGCATCAAGACAGAAGGTGGATTGGCACAGTCACAGTCACCTGGACAGACAGGATTTCTAAGCTACGGTGCCAGCTTTAGCACACCTCAACCTGGACAGGCTCCCTATAGCTACCAGATGCAAGGTCTGTATAAACAGATATTACCATTAATTAGATATAGCTAATGCTATGGTGGGGTTTTTTCCTCCTTATTTGGTTTTATTCCTAGAATAAAAATGAATGTTTGCTTGAGCACTTTACTCTGTTTTTATTGTATTGGAGATGAAATGATGATTGCCTTTGCTGAGAGAGCAACAGGCCAGCTCTCAGCAGTTTGGAAGATCCTTGCTTCATTAAATTTTAAATAGTGAAGTGTTCTAGTGTTATTACAGTAAAAATGTATCTCTGAATAGCAATAATTTAGCAAATAGTGAATGAGACAAAGCTAGTCCTGGAAAACGTGACAGGATTATGAATTTAGGAAGTGCCAAGTATAATTTGACACCTGAGCGTGTTTGAGGAGGGAGAAGAAGATAAAAATACCTACTGCAGCTGTGGAGGTAACTAAGTAATGATTGAAGTCTGTTTCTTTGAAGTCTGTTTAAAAGCTGTAAGTCTTTGTATGTGCTGGCTATTATTATCAATTATGTTCTGTCCCCTTATTTGCCTGTTTAGTTTACTTAATGTCTTTCCACCTTGTTCTCCCAATTCTTTTTCCCCTTCTGTATTGAGAATTCACTGAGTGTACCTGGTTCTGGATTGCTCACCACTTAATGGATATTTAAAAAATTCTTTGTTTACCAGAAATAGCTAATTTGGGATGTCTGCTGCAGGCCTTTTCACCCTGAATTTGGCAGTAGATATCAGGTGTGTTGCAGAGTTTGCAGTTGTTGAAATAAGTGATCAATCACAGAAATGGACCACATTTTTTTATAAGTTTAGCACCTTTATATATTATCAAGTTCAGTTTAAACTGTGTGCCATCAAGTAAACACTCCATGAAATGTCTTGAGGCAGAAGTGCTTTCAAAGAGTAAGTGAAAGAGATTTTGCTTTTGTTCCACAGCTTTAAGGGTATATTGATCCAGTCCTTTGCTCAGACATGAGAGATCGTTTTTTTGGTTGTGTTAGTTTTTTTTTTAATCCCATTTTGACCTGTGTGTTGAGTTGCTCCATAGGGCAGAAGTGACCATCTGACATCTGAAATATTGCTGACTTATAGTGTGCTTTGAGAAGTAAGAGGGACAGGACCAGAGCAGCATGTGGATTTTCATCTACATGCTGAATAGTGATCGTCTTCTCCTCATCAGAGTAAATATAACCAAACCAAATTACTGGTTTAGCTTTCTGCAGACAGCTACACAAAAAAACTCAAGACAACAAACACACCTCCACACCCACCTCCCCCCCCAAAAAATCCTACCTCTCTGTAGGAGAGAGCTCAAAATACTTGCCAGCAGTGGCTACAATGAACTTCTGAATCAACATTTCAGCTGCTAAGGAACTGATAATTCACAGTTGCTAGGAAATAGTGTTATTGAAAAATCATGTCTGTGCTGCCTGTAATTTCTGATGCAGTAATGCCTTCATGCCACAGTCATATACTGGGATCCTGTCGTGCTAACTTCTACAGGCAAATAAAAATATAGTCCCCATAGAAGCTGGAGGCTAAAATAAAACACACAGGCTATGAGGGCCTAATGTAACAATAAAGCTGACACTGTTTATGTATAATAAACAGCTGGCACCCCATACTGGTTATCTGACAGCTCTAAAGGTGTTTTTTGGAAGAGAGTGAGCAGAGGGATGTCAAAAAAAATGGGATTTTAGGCAGGACAGGGAAATAGTTTTGCAGATGTCTATGGGAAACTCATTCAATAGAGGGAGGGAAGAGGGAGCAGCATAGGATAACTTAGAGAGTGCTTGGAAAATTTTAAGTGGATGCTGTAAGTAATGTGAATGCTAACATTAGTAGTGCAAAGCTAGGACTCTGTCAACAGACTGCATAGAGTCTGTCATAAAGGGTACTGCTCTGGTTTTTTGCTTTATGCAAAATATGTATAAGATCAGAATTGTCAAGCTCGGCAAAGGGTGACAGTTGTCAAGAGGTGGAACCATAAGATCTTGGAAAGCATTTCAGCTGTATATCTTCAGAGGCAAGGATCTAAAAATATTCTGCAAAAAGAAATATGTTAAAGATGATCCAGTTGTGAAGCTCTAAGAAGAAAAGGATCAGAAGCATTGATTTAATGATGGAATTGTCTGCGGAGCTTAGGGAGGAGGGGATCTGACCCTGGGTTCTGCTCTGGCTGTTCTTGGGCTGAGAGCTGCCCACCTGTGGAAGTCAATGGATCACTGACAGTCTGGCTTGGGCAGAAGAGCCACAGGTCAGAGTTGGAGCGTCCCTGTGGTGTGTATGTCCTTTCTGTTGTGCTCATAAACAGCACGATGTGTGGGTGAGGGAAGGACTGGTCTTCTTAGAGACCATTAGAATGGAAATAAGGAGACTATTTCAAATGAAAGGACTGGTGGAGTTGTTAGTTACTAAGTAGGAAAGAATCACATTGCTGAACAGGTCTTTCTTGCAGTTAACTGTTTGATGAAATATGTCCATACTATACATGAAAAGATATGTCTTTATAATATTTTCATTAGGTTAACTTCTGTATTTGAAACAACTCTAAATTGACTTAATTCTTTCTTTTGATTGAACAGCTGTTAAAAGTAAACAGGAACATTTGTTTCCCTTTCCTCATTTAATTTTGGAGGGAGAATCTATTCATAATTTCAGCTATTATTTAAGGATGTAATTGATTCTCATGACAGAAGATGGGGTTAGTGCTGCTGCTGTTCAGTTGTTTGTGCAGAAACCTCCAGAGAGGAAAATAAGTTTATTCTCCCTTTCCCCTCTAGCAGTATATGGGCAGGCTGCAGCCTCAGCCTTGTCATAGCCTGCAATAGCCGTTCTTCATCTCCTGTGTGCAGCTGTTGAGCTGCTAAATGGAGATAATGGATCCCACAACCTCCTTCACAACCGAGCATTACATGGCAGCGCGCTCAGGGCCCTGCTGGCATTCTTTCCTGAGGTAAAGGGGATTTCCTAGCGGCCTTGCAGTTGTCCTGCTCATGTTCCTGACCAGGGTTACCTCGCGCTCGAAAACTTTGGAGTTAATTCTGGTTCCTCTCCCTGGGACGAATGTCTCCCTGCAATGTAGAGACGCTGTCTCATGGTGCGTGTGCAGCCAATTAAACCCAGTGCTTTTCCTGACCCTGCTAAAATTACAGCCTCGTTAGTCACTGAACAATAGTGGAGGGAGAGACTGCCAACTTATGAAAATTATAAGGAGAATTGCTGCCTGTGACTCCTTGCTAAGTTTACTCTGGTAATTGGATTTTTCTTTGTAACAGATTTATAATCTCTATAAGGGAGGGTGCATAGGGGAGAGGATGAGAAGAGGACTCGGGCGGTTCTGCCATCCCTCTCCCCACTACCCCGCCCCCCCTTACTTTATTTAACGAGTGTGTTCCTTAAGCTGTTTTTCATATAAGTTGCTTCATAGATGTTGAAAGACCACTTACATGACTAATGGCTGTGGGAATGGGCTGTTATTCCTATATTGGCAGAGTTATAAGGATTGCTCAGTGAGGATAAATGAAGTGGAGAAGGGCTGGGGGAAACAGCAAGGAAAGAACTCCATTTGCAAATGTCTTACTTGAGTCTTCTTTGATTGTGATAAAAGCATGGCTTTTACCCTGCACCCAAGTACCCTACCACTGGAAGGGACCTAGACCTGTGATGAGCACCAGCATTGTTTTAGTTACCAAGACTGTGATGATTGAGAATAACTATCCAATTGGCTTGGGAATTCAACCGTAAAAAAGTAAACGTTAAGGTATTTGGTTATTATTATACAGTATAAAAATATTGTGCTGGATGGCTAAGCAGTTACTAGGACAACAAGGGGGAGTGTGCCAAGGATTTTTAAACACTGTAAGCAAACGGAAGAAACCTTGAATTCAAATAGCCCATCTGGCCGTCTAAGGCTTTCCCAAGAGAGCTGCACTAAACTTCTGCCGCATGCATTGTACCCTGATGATAGACATAGCCCATGGCAAGGAGACTGAGCTAGGAAAGCAAATGGGCTTCTGTGGCCAATACACGGGGGAGGACCTTATCCCATGCCTGCGGCAGCACGGGGCAAGCCCCGCGCCTGGAGCGCGCCCTAGTCCCAGCAGGGTCCAGCCGCCTTCCGATGCTGACTGGGATTCCCAGCTTTAATGTGGGTGAGAGCTCTTTGCAAAATAGACCTTTGACCTGCAATTTACAGCTTTTATCACATTTTAAAGCTATGTAGATGGCCAGCTTAGGGCAGTAAATCTTGTGCGTTTTGTAGTCATTCTTATTTTTATGTTTGTTCAGCTAAGGCAGGATAGCAGCTCTATGCCATGTTATGGCTGAATATTTAAAAAGCAATTTGCAAAATCATGAGTATTCTAAAAACAACTTCAGGCCTGTAGTTCTGGGTGGCCCACGGAGCTGTTTCTGAGAAACCTGCTTCATGTTTGTTACGGTCTAGGAGACCCCTACCCCTCCTCCATAGGAGCCAGTGCTGACCATGAGATGAAAGAGAGAAATCTGTGTGTTACTCTGTGTGTGTGTGTCTTTGTCTGAGAGGGAGAGATGCTGGCTGGCATGTAATTACTTTTCTCATTTGCTCTTGCAAATTATTTTCCAAATGTACTGAGGAACGATAATGTATTCCTCAAAAAAGTCTGGGTTTTTTTCCTGCTTATAACTATGACAGGCCCCTTATATCTTTTTAGAGTGACTCAAACTGTGCACCTCTAAAACCTGGGTTTGAATGTATTACTGCATCACTCAAGAAACCCTATAGAAATAAGAAAAGACACAGTGACTTATATTCTTCCAGCCAGAGCTCTATTAGAAATAAAATATCATTGCAAAGTTTTGCAATTTAAAATATTTTTCAGCTGTATTTTGGCTTTCGTGTTTGTTACAATAAAAAAAAATCACATCTGTTTTCCAATTTTAAATTAAATTTAAAACAACATGTTTTTCTCATTAGTAGTGTTTGTACTATCTGCTTAGCTTGGATGTCAATTCTTCTGCTGAAGTAATCTGATTTTAGTTCACAGGATTAGTAGCATCTATCAACAATCAGAGATTTTGTACTAGTAGAAGATACAAGAGAAATGTTTACAGTCATTTCATACATTAAATTTAAGCTTCATCCTTTACCCTCACTGCTGTTGGATTTCACATCTCCTTCTTTGAGGCTTAACTTGTATGTGCTTTTAGTAACTTTTGCAGTCAAAGCATTCAAATATTTTTCCTTCTGACTCTTCATAGCTGCAATACCTATTGGTTTGTTGTTTTTTTGTTTAAGAAAAGTAAATAGCTCACAAATGTCCTGCAGGGGTTGTAGTAAATATGAACCCCTGCCCACATTCTATCCTCTTTGGAGTTGCAAGAAATGTTGCTTTTCCCAATGAGTAACCTCTTTCTGTGTTTGGTTGTTAATTGAGCTGTGCTGGGCACATCAGAAGATTGGTGCATCTGTGTGCCTGACTCCCTGCTGATTTTCATCTCTCCTTGTGTCCTTTGCTCACCTGCAAGTTTTGCTCCCAAGGTCTCTGTATATCTTTGCACTGAGTCAAATTTTGATGGCGAGGGAGGCCGTAAACAACCTGCTCTCTTTAATAACATGTGCTGACTGGTGCTCTCCTGCTGGATGAGTTCAATAGGTTGCCTCAGTACAGACTTTGTGGTGGCTTATGTAGCTTCACCCTGCGCATCCGTATGTCTCAGCTGGTGGCTGTGTCACTCCTGGGTTATAACCAGTGAGGGCAAGACAGCTGAAAGGGGGTTGCTGCCCTTTTAGCGGAACAGCTTCTCAGGTTGGGTATTAAACAAGAGCCCCATCTGTCTATTTTTGGTGGCTCATGAAAGCTGGAGGAGGGAGATGAAGGCAGTAATTCAGTCTCTGGGCTAAATTCAATCTTGGGTCTCCCTTCTCAGAGACGTACTTTTTTTCTCCTGTGTCATGTACAGTACACTCCATCAAAAAAGAAAAAGTTTGCAGCCCAAGGCTGTCTATGATCAATTAGTGAGTCCTAATGGCTTCACAGTCAGACTGAGCTGTTTGGAGCAGGGAGTTATGGCTTTGGCTATGCCTGTGAGGGGCTGGGGCTCAGGGAGAGGAGAGGACACCGTTCTCAAAGGTGGGACGAGAAACAGGCCCACTGGGCTTTCATGAGGGGAGATGGTGTCTCTCGGGACAAGGCTTGCCCTTGTTGTTCAGCAACAAAAAAAGAAAAGTAAAGAAACCCTCATTTCTTCCACAGTGCTGGGTATTATTTAGAGGGATGCAATAGCCTAATTTTCAATCAGAGCTGAGGTGGGTCCAAAATTCCTATCTAAATTTCAAGGGCAAATTTTTATTGCAATAATGATACACACAGTATAAGAACTGTGAATCATCACTTTCTGTATATTAACTTGTTATAGAGCTGAATTGGTCAATATATAGGAAATATTACAAATATGCCATAATGTTATGATATAATCATGTGACTGAAGTTATTTTCCAAAACTTTGGTTTAGTAATTCGCATGATTTTTCATTTCATTTCAGGCAGCAGTTTTACGACATCATCAGGAATATATGCAGGAAATAATTCACTTACAAATTCTACTGGATTTAATAGTTCACAGCAGGTAAGTTTGTAAATACGAGTTTGGCAAACTTTGGCAAACTTAGAATTCTCATCCACTGAAAAAATGTAGCCCTTAAATAGCTTATTGAAAGAGATTATCATCCTTTCAAGTTAAACTAAAATTTATAAATGTTTTTCTTCAATCTGTCATCTTCCAGTACTAGAATTAATTGTCTGAGGTTGATGTTCTTATTCACGCATCTTCTGCAGTGTGTCTAATAAACTACTTATATGAGAAGACATACTAAATTATATGTAATTTAGATTTCATTTTACTGCCTCACAGTTTTAGGTCCTACAGCATCCAGTCCAGGAAGCATACGTGCTCAAAGTCTGACATGTGTTTGTAGTTATATTTTGGAATTTATACTAAAAAGTAGAAAAACTTTGATGGACTATTCAGTTGCTTTTTTGTCTTGCAGGAATATCCCTCTTATCCCAGTTTTGGCCAGGGCCAATATGCACAGTATTATAATAGCTCACCATATCCTTCACATTACATGACAAACAGCAACACCAGCCCCACGACACCCTCCACAAATGCAACATACCAGCTTCAAGAACCACCATCTGGCATCACCAGTCAAGCAGTTACAGATCCTGCAGCAGGTAATTACATGGATTTTATGGTCCCTATGAGGCACGTTTTTGTAAGTTGAAAGGGGATTGAATTGGATTTTTTTGAGTAGTTGTTGATTTTTTTTTTTATTATTTCTTAATCCTGAGCCTGTAGCATATCTTGGACAGATTTTAACAGAAAATAGACTAAATTAAAAAAAAGGGTCAGTAAAAGTTTTAAAGCTTATCTGGAATACAAGTTGTTTGTATTTATTTGTAAAGTGTTTGTGTTAAAAATTGCAGGGTACGGATAAGTCTTTATACTAAACAAAAACCTGGTGCTTTTAAGCTCTGTCTTCATTAAGATAAACTCCTTTGATTTTTCTTAAAAGACTGAAATCAAGAGGCCTTCAAACCATAACCAAACTGTTCGCTTGAAAGAGAGCTTTTGTTTTTTTCAGTAGACATCATAATGCTTGCAATGGGAAGTTGAAATTGCACAAGTGTTTCCATTTTAAGAAAAGACTTTCAGTGACTTATTCTTTTTCCCAGTCATTTTACCTTTCTTGGCAGAATTTGGCAGTCCTTTACTAGTTGAAATATTTTTTGAGCATTTATGCCAAACTGCTCCAGCTGTTTTTGGAAATGAGGGATGAAAAATACTTTTCTCATTATTAAAAAAAGTAAAAATCAATTTTTTTAACAGTTCAAGCATGTCAGTCATTAGCCAATGGCAGAAGTTTGAAGTCTGTCAGAGAGAAAGTCCAAGGTTGCAGATGTAATTCAGTAATTCAGGAAGAAGCAGTTATGATTTGGCAGTGGTATCAGGTGATTTTGTTTTGGACTTCTTTGGGATGAGGTTGGTTTTAGTTCTCTTGAAGCACTTGATGGGACTGATCTTCCATGTGCAGTGCTAAATTTTAATATAATTTGCTAGGCTTCCGTTGCTTTTCTGCATGAGTGTGCACCTGAAGAAAATGTTATGCAGTGTTGTCTCTTTTGAGACATTTCCTGCAAGTAAGTAGGGAAGAAAATACAGCTGCTGTGTGCATTTACATACACGAGGTCATGTGTGTACACTGTATTTGAGAAAGGAATCTTTCTAAATACATGAGTGCTTATTGAGGTCTGTGGCATTTAGATATGGATGCATATTGATGTCTGCATAATTATCCTTCTTTGTGGTTTTAAAAATTTTTTTGCTTTGTTTTCTTGTGATTTTGTTTGCTTTTCTTTTTAAGTTGGAAGCAGTTAAATTCCTCTTAGCCCAAAATCCTAATGTGATCAAGTTTTAGCTGTTATCAAGATACTAAAATTGAATCATTTTATCATCTGGGTCTTGATCTTTTGCAAAATCTTTGCATGTATTTTTCTGAAGTGATTGAACTTTACTATAGAATTTACTTCCTAAAAGCTATAGTAAATGTGTATATGAAGAGAGCAGGTATATTTTTCCCAAGGTCAAACTTAGAGGCTTAAAGGCTGTCCTCCTATTTAAATAGTTTTATATGCTCTGTAAGCCTGAACAGAGCTTTTCTCAGTTCCTTTTAAAGAAATCTTTCTTTTCTCCCTCACATCTTCCCTACTCTTGTTATAAAAGTGTTCTAGTTTGAAAGCAAACTAGTGAGAGACTTTGAATCAGAAATACAATTTAATAGGAAAAAATAAAATAAATGTAGTGGTACAAAAAAAACCAACCCACTGACAGAGTCAGGGTACAAACCTGACCCCCTGACAGTCAGGGGGTTTGGCAGAAGTTCAATCAAATGGTGGCTGCAGTTCTCCTGGAGTGATGGTTCCGTTGAAGCAGTGATTCTGTAGAGAAAGGTCTGGTCTTCCTCTGATAGTCCAGTGAAAAAGGGCTGCCTGTGGTGTTCCAAACCTCAGCTTATATTCAGGATGGAATGCTTGGTTCCTCCCTCTGGGCGGAGTATCTCACAATGGGATGTAATCTTATCAGCCATGCGGTGATGGCCCATTAACAGAAGATGTCCTCCTGGAGGGAGGATGGGTCAGAGGAGAGATAAGAACTCTGCTGCACCTGGTGTCAACAGCTGGCCCATTAACAGAAGATAGCCCCAGGAGCTTATCAGGGATGAGTCATGGAGGGGATGGGGCAACCCTGTCCCACCGGCTCCAACAGCTTATGAAGATGGTAAACAGAATACATACTTTTGGATACATTTTACACTGTAACCTAGGACAAAAAGTTTTGTCTAAAAATTTGAAAAAATTTGGTGGGATTTCTCATGGATGAGTTCTGCACCGAATCCTTCTAATTTGTTATTTCATGTATTGAAAGCTGTACATCCATGGATGCCCTACCACTACTTGCTTAGCCCTTGCTTGCACATGTGCACACCTCCTCTGGCATTCCTGGAACTGCCATTTCTTTTCCCAAGACATTATTGTTACTGATTTAACAGTTCTGAAAATGTTCCTTCTAACAGTTTGCAAATAACAACTCTTAACATAGCTGTTATCGTGGGCTGGCTGCCTCTACCAGATGCAGGGGCACATTTAGGAAAGCACCTGCTGAGGGCCTCTCTATTAGAAGGAGCTAATGAAAGCCATCTCCATCAATGTGGTTGCAAGTCAGCAGAAGGTATAGGGCTAGGCCCAGACTTCTCCATTTTTCTTCATGCAGTTGTTGTCTTTATGCAGCTAAGTTAGGATCAAGCCCATTTAGGCTCCTTCTGTATTGAGTGGAGAGAGATGAACACTTCTAGAGTTCATTTTAACAATAGTCTTGATCCTGAGATGCCAAAGCCTCTCCAGTGGTATGAGAGCAGTTTAAAGTGGCTGACATACCAGTGCTGGCTAACTACGGAGAAATTAGGTGAGAATCTTTTGCTACCTCAAAAACCAACGCTGGTAGAAGGGAAACAAAGACCCGTCAGTGAATCCAATGCTGTGCTTGCCATTTCTCCTTGGAAAGTGTAAATGGTTTTACTTTTTTCTTGCTGAGGTTTATTGCAAACCCTCAGTTGAGCTCACACACAGTCTGCTTGGAAGACAAAGTAAGGCTGGAGTCAAAGAAAAGAGGGATCAGCATGTAGGAAGGGAATGCTGGTGGAGTGGGTACAAGGGAAAGGCATATTCAACAGATGGAAATTCATGGTTGGGTCAAAAACACAGAACAAAAGAGCAAATTAAACAAATTTTTATAACAATTAGTAAAATTTCTGTAGGCTGTTTTGCCACATCTGCTCAAGTTAGGCTGCTGATTCTTTACCACAACTGGAATGCTTCATGTGAGGGATGGTGGGGAGCAGTTGCAGAACCATCACATTTAGTAGGATGGGCTCCAGCTGCTGAATTGCAGCTGTCTATCCTTAGATATCTTCTATATTTAAAAAAAACCCATGTAATCTGTGCGGTTATGAACTATGCCAGGACAAGCACAGAGCAGCTTTCAGACTTTACAGAGGCACCAGAATAATTTGACAGACATAGGTGGTTCCTATGTATTTGGGCCAATAAGTGAAACAGAAGAGTCTGGTAAGAAAAATGTGAAAGGGAGAAAGTAATTATGTGCTCTTGTGACATTTTTAATAGAGTTTTGCAGACTCAGAAATCTCAGATAATTTCACTTGAAATATGTTTAATTCCTTGTCCAAATATAAAATAATCTTTTTATGGTTTCCCTCAGCTGCTAGTGAAATTTGAAAGTTTCTTGCCATGCAATCCAGAACATGTGGGGATTCTTGCAGAAGAACCTGAGATTTTCCATGCTCAGTGTTTCTTCTTTCTCTTTGCTTACAGGATTTGAAACTTTCTTGTACCACAGTCAGGACAAAACCATTCATTGCACAGGGGTTTATAGACTTTGTATCCAGAAATCAGATACACAAATTAATGTTATTTTCTTGTGTGCAAAAGCCTGTATTTTTCTCAGTGATGTAATCAGAAAGTTGCTGCTTTTTTGTCTAAGCTGTAGTATCTAAGAGAAGTAATAAATAAATTATAAAAGAGAATAAAACTAGATAAATAAGCAAATATTCATTCTCCTTTCCAATATTCAAATTCATTGAAATAGATTTAGAGTGAAAAAAAGCAGTATTTCTTTGTATTTCATGCAGGATGTTGTGGATGCAAAAAGTTTATGCCAGTTCCAGCATAACTTTGACAAGCTCAAATATTAGATTTACACAGACAAGAAGAAATTCTTGATGCACAAGATCACTGGAGACAGTGGATGAATTAGTGCTGAGTGTATGTCTGTCCTTTTTATGCTTTCTTACTTAGTTTCCAGCTGTTTGCCAGTGTTGAAACTTACCCTGGACAGATGAAGTTATGCCCCCATCCTATGCCTACCCTGATGCTCAAAAATACTGAGAGTAACATTGATAACATGTATTTCTAGGAGTTAATATAGAAAAAGATTACCTTTTCTAAAGCTGTAATAATTTCTCTTGCAATATTTCAACTCCATCATCACAGCTGGTAATAAAAAATTCTTGATTTGTGTAGGTTTTTTTTTAATTCAAACAGGAATGCTGAATTTATCCTTCTATTTCATATGATGATGTATTTGTAATTTATTAAACAGTGTTTCTCACAAGAGAGACTTATATTGTTCTTGAGATTCAATCTCTTTCATTTTCCTTGGTTTCTGTAATAAGTATATATTATTATTAATTATATACTTAATATATTACTGGAAGGTTTGGGGGCTTTTTCATATTACTCACATACTTCACAATGCAGATTAAAAACCTCACAAGGGCTGTGCCAGCCAACAAAACTTGGTCTCAGACATGGGTCACTATTTTGCTCTTAAAGACTAAACTTCATTTTCCTGAGTACTATATCACATTTAGCATTGCAAAAGGGAAAGCAGCTTTTACATTTTCTTCTTACCGTGTTTCATAACAATAAATTAGAGACAGAAAAGGGGAACAGAGCAAATAGCTTATACAGGCAACTTTTCACTAATACCTGTGTGGAAAGAAATGCAGCTATATTCACAGTACATTGAGTAAATCTAGAGGATCTATTTATATAAGGAAGGAAAGTCACAGAAAATTCTGTAAAAGCAGAAACTAAATTGGTTGGATACAATAATGAATGGCAAAGTACAGTACTGGTTTTGCTTTTCCGACAATGGTTGTTCTCCTGGGATGTTTGTCTTTGATTTTGGTGGGGTTAAAAGTAACAATGATTTCAAATTGTTTGAAAATGGAATTAACGAGTAAGGAAGAAATAACTACAATGGATACAGGTACTACTGGCCCATTATAGGATTGCTTCACTTTTTTTTTTTTTCCAACAAAGAAAGCTGGAGAAAAAAAATCTGGACCACTTTAGGTTGCGGTCATATATAGTTTGTAAATACTGTTATATATGATATTTTGTCATTATTTGAAATGTGCAATCCTAAATCAAAACCTCAACCAAGCTTTGACATAAATATTCATTTTTGCCACTATTTTTAACAGACTGTTGAGAGCTTCTGTCAAATTTATAATAGCATGCTCTTAATTCTCAATATACAAACATTAAATTGTTTTTCAAGAGAAGATTTTGACATTTTGTCAAAACAGCACTAGAGATATACTTCTGTGATCCTGCCAGCAGGCATTATTGTATTTTTTGCAATACTTACTTTGTGCTTTTACTTACTACTGATACAGTACTATTTTTTTTTTATAGACAAGTAAAAAAAGAAAATCCACAAATGCATGTGATTTTGCTGCATTGTTTAATCCTGTTCCAGTTGTATGCAAGTAGAAGTTTGTATAAGTGCTCATGGAATTTGTGTTTAGTTTTATTTATGCAAAAGGAAACTTTAATTATGCAAAAGTAAGAAAATCGTAGTGTGAGACTGACATTCAAATTACTTGAATCTTATATTTTTATTTGGGTGCACAGGAGTTGAAATAACACTGGCAAAATTAAGTATAAGATTTAAGGGAAGCCATTAATCTGGGCACAATCTAAATGGAAAATTTTTGTACGTACCTACTTGCAGAGACATTTGACTGTACTAACTACCCTAGACCCACCTCATCCATGTAATTTACATTGTGACATGAGATATGATTACTTTGATAATGTATGTTTACTCTTTTTTGCATAATCTTTCAGTGTAGTAGGGAAAAAGTCGGACAAAATTTGCAATGCCTTTGTCAACAGCAAAAGCTCTACCCACACACTCACCAGCTGGATTTACCTAGAGACAGACATGATTTTGGGCTCTCTGGCATAGCCAGTTTTCCTCAGATTTGTCATTGGGTACTATTTCTGTACATCGAAATCAACAGGAAGAAAATGCAGCAATTACTTTGGGGGGATTTCCACAACAAACAGAAATGAATTACAGAATATGGTGTTGCAAATGCTATCTCTGCAGCTGTATTTTCTGTTCATAAGTACTCAAGGTATTATTATTTTTGAGATGATGGAAAATTGTCCTGTGTGACAAAACCATCAACGCTGCCCAGAGTGACATATAAAGGGAAGTATAAGCTTATGAACTCTTATGTCAAGTTGCAGTTATACAGTGCCTTGAAGCATAAAGTCTGATACAGTATGTTTCATGTATTTTAGTTAAGCCGGAATGTAAACATATTTCATTCCCCACAGTTACATTTTTGTCAGGCTTGATGTCACTGTATACAATGGGCTTGCTACCAGGTCAGAAGCAGGGCAGTACTGGCCACACCTGGAAAATAAGACATTTCTAGAATGTGGGTTTAAAATGTTTTTTTCTGACTAACTGTAAAAGTCAAGAGTGGGTCTTTTACGTTTATCCAAGGTTCAGAAGAGGGAACTCTGAGTGTGTGAAGAAGAAATAAGCTATAACATTTAGTGTGTGCCTGGGGCAAAGTACAGAGAGTTGCTGTAGCAGGGAGATCTAAAATGATATGCATGTCCATGGATGCAGAAGAATAACTGTTGCTACATTATTAATACAATTTTGTGAAGGTATATGCAACACAGAGAAATGGCTGTAGTGCTCCAGGCTGATGGATCCACCGGGCCATACCCTGCCTGCCCTGGGGGCCATCAGCAGGCACCTCCAGAGCAGCGAGGACAGGCTAGGCTTGTGTAAGACTTGCCCTAAGCACTTTTCCAGATTCCAGATATTTTTGTCTCGGGGGATTTCCAGACCTGCTATTGTTTTTGTGTTTAGGGTGTGCCTGCATTAGCATTTTAATTTTAAGTAGGGTCTGTTTTGATGTGAAGCTTTGGTTCAGCAGAGCAGTCCTAGGGCGCCCAAGTAGAGTCCTTCCAGTCAAAGATAACCTGGAAAGTGTCCTCCAGGACAGTTCCTAATTCCTCCAGCCCCTACTGAGGAAGCCCAGGAGACTAGATCAGGATGCACTTGCACTGAAGTAACCTCACAGAAACACGTAGCAGAGCCTGATGTAGTTGCCACCACTCGACCGGTCCCACAGATCCAACTTGCTAATGTGGTGCAGCTGTAGCACCCCTGAATGCTTCACTTCCAAGGATGTCTTCAGGCTCCTCTTGAGCCCTTGTAATATTTTGGGAGCCTGGCATGGGGTTGTTTTGACAAAACATGTTACAAATTGTTTGGGTTCCTCCTCCTGCCACGTGACCCTGAGGAAGGGGGAGGCATGCCCTGGGTCATGCTGGTTTCTCTCACCTGCCATCCTTGTGATACTATTGTACCTAAACCCTGTTCCTCATTGGCCATTTCAAATGTAACCCCGCCCAGAGAATCCTGTGCTTCGTTTGTGTTTCCATGATTCAGGAGAGCCTGAGTGAGTTTGCACCTGAGCCCACCCATGTGGCTGTGAGGAAAAATAAAAACATGTCTCTGAAACTTCAAGAAAAATATCATCCTCTGATTCTTTCCATGGGCCAAGCTGCCTTCCAGGGAAGGTTGCAGAAGACCCCACTGCAACAACAAATCTCATAGCTTTTATCTGAACTTGTATTTAACCAGGCTGCTGCCAGCTCTCTTTGGTGCCCTTGCTTTAGTGTTGGTCAGGCAATGGATCTGATCCTCATCCCCTTCTCTGCTCATGATTATGTGGAGGGCAGGGTTTTCTCCTGCACTTGTGTTTGTGATGCTCAAGAACAGGATAAAATTGAATTCAGTGCTTTAGAAACATCATCATTTCACTTGGCTAATATTAAAGTATGACTGGTACCATGAAGTCAGCTGAAGCTGGAAAAATATTAACTTTCTCTAACCAGTGATTATAGAGTAATGGATATAATGGTAACATGGTTTGTGGCCCTGTAAATTGAGTTCAGCAAGTCTTTTGATACCCTTGCAGTTAAATCTTTTCACTTAACAATCTTAAAAGCAAACTAGGCTAAAGCAGTTTGGCAGAAGTTACAGGAGAAGGATAAAAAGCTGTCCAGAAAGTCATGTCCGGAGAGAAGTCAGTGAGAGCTCGCTGTTAAAATAGAAGGATGGCTACAGCAGCATTCCTCAGTGTCTGCCTTGGGCCTAGCACCAGACCACACTTTCATTAATCATTTAGGTGACGGAACAGAATGTGTTTGCCTATTAAATATGTAGATGACACCATGCTGAGAGGGGCTGCGAGGTCTTTAGAGACGGGATGAGAACTCAAAAAATGGAGATGTGATCTGAATAGGAGCAGGTGTGAGGTATACATTTAGGCAGGAATGATGAACTGCACAAATGTGGGATGGGGAATGTTGGCAGCTTCTTCCAGGCTCTACCTTTCCCCGCAGACCGCTCTCAGTACTCCAAATATTAGTGGCACACAGAGCACCCTCAGCCGCTGTTGTTTTTCTTTCTCCAGAATTTGTCAGGACTTGGGCTTGGCGAGGCTCAGGGCTCAGCTGGACACTGTATTCTTTAATTGGGTTTCCTTATGAGGCCCCGAAAGTGACCATTGGACAGCGAGCTCTCCATGCACATGAAGGTTTCCCTTTACATACATGGAATAAGTTTCTTGCACACAATGTCAGGTTTTCCCCCCCATGGGTTACTGCCATCTGTCACACTGTTTGTAACACACTGATCTCCTGAGTAGACTTGGAAGTTGCAGGTATTAGCAATGTTGCTTATTCAGTTCCTGTGCAAGGTTTGGCCAGGTCTTTGAGAAACAACCAGTTCGATGTCACCTCTTCCTCAGAAGATGATCTAGGAATGCTGAATCTAACATTTATGGAAAATATTGTAGAAAATGCAAATTTTTTCCTGCCAAGTGGTGTCCAGGGGAGGGTAGCCTGCAGAACATTCAGGAAGTCAAGCTTTGCTTGACTTTGCTTTGCATTATTCTGTCCAGTTTGGTGAGACTATAGAAAATGATAATCAGAGCCTAGCAAAGAAGACTGACAGGGAAGGGTTAACCTAACAACAAAGGTGATCTGTGAACAGTCTTCAAATGCATGCAGATACAATGAAGGGAATAATTTTTCCCCTGATTTCACACATTAAACTTCTACTGCTGTAATGAATGCTGAAGCTGTATGTTCTAATGACACAGCTGTCTGAGCAGCAGAGTAGATTTCTTGGAGAGATCCATAAGAGCAGGACAGACAAATCTTTTATGAGAATGATGGAGGTACAGTGGTCCCAAGAAGGGGTCCTGAGGCAGAGTTGGTAGTCTTTCTGTCAGGGGAGGGTCTGGTGCATCCAGACAGATTACCTGTGAAGGGGAAATGGAAATGAGCCTCCACCCAAACTTGCAGCCCTGTGTTTGAAATTTTGGATGTAGTATTCATAAGTGAAAGGTGCTTGCAAAGATGGAAAGCTGGATGGCTCTTAGAAACAGACTTTCTTCCCTGCCCCCACCATGCTCTGCTCTGTGTGCTCACTTGTTTAGGTTTGCTTGTTTGTTTATTTGTCATGAAGTTTTGTTTATACTCTTTCCATCTTATCTGTTCCCTACTATTACTTCTGCACGTTTAATACTTGAAACTTTTAGGCATAGCATGACTGCGAGAAAAATTTTTAAAACTGGGAACTGAAGCCACACTCCTAAGAACAGTGTCAGAGACCAAAAGCAGCCCTAATTTAAATTAGTCAATAGGAAATGCAATTTTTCGTTACATCTAAATTTTAGCATACATATTTAGAATATCACTGGCCAGTATACCTGTTGAAGAAATTCTGTTCTGTTTATTTTACAGGGTTATAATTTATTTTAGGGCTTTTGTGCATTGTTTTCTTTCTCCTTCCTTTTTATTAAAGATTTTAATACTAAAAATAGGGTATAGCAGAAAATATTAATTGGGAAAATTGGTACTATTTGTTACTTCTTATTTGTTATTTCTTATTTATGGTTAAGTGCAGTAGGTGAAAGAGCAGTCAGCATTCAAAGTTTAAATAGTTTAAATAAATATTCTGAAGTGTGCATTTTCACAGGAAAAAATATATATTATTGGGATGTGTAGATAGACGTGGCTGGATAATGTTTGTTGTTTGACACATACAGAATCACTCTTTTAGTAAAGGTCAGATGTCTTCAGAAGATTCTGTGCTTAACCTTGAGTTACATTTTAACTTGTTGTGCTTTGTTTGATGTAGCCTGAAATACTTAGGTAAATACATAATGTGAAATATACAAGATATGCTAATTCTCAGTAAATGTAGATTTGAAGGCTGAGCATGAGAATTTCAAGACCTTTTCCTTTCATTCAGCACAAGCAACTGTTATTATTTTGAGTAATTGTGCATATGTGAGTTACACAGATGTCCAGAGTCTCCTCCTTAATCTAACCTTTGACCTCAACAGGATGTTTTCCTAGGAGAGAGAATCCCTTGTGTGAGAAGTATACCTGTCTGTTCAAGCTGGAATGCCACAGTCTAGGCAGACTAAAATGAAAAATTTTGTATCTACTGAACTCTAAAGAGTAGTTAATGAGTTACTGAGCAGTAAAATTGAGAAACGTAAAAATTTCAGCTGCCTTCACTAAAGTAGTGTTTTTAGGAAAAAGAAAAGAAATCATGGTGACCATCAAAATAAAATTATTTGTGACCTTCAGCCTATGAAAGGAAGTTCTCAAAAGAGATTTTCAAATGTGTTGCATTTCTGAGCACTATGGTAGTGCTAATTAAATTAATGGAAAGGTAATTGATGCTGGGTGTCTGCTTTGTTAATGTACAAGCATTCACTGTGATAGAGTCTATGGGTGTTAAGAGTAGCAAAATATCTTCAAACTAGCATGTTTTCAGAAAAACTCTGTTGTTCTTAACTACATGAATCATCATTCTTTTTTCACCTGTTCAATAACAGTAAATATTCTTATTAATAAATGTTGCTGAAGCATAATAGTTAGCATACAAAAATGTTTGTAAAGATTTTTATCCTATCTTGAAGGTACTCACTGGAAATGTTTGGTGTTGAGTAGGCCTTTGAAAAATACTGGAAATTTCATCTTTATAGTTGATGCATTAATTTAAATTATCATAGGAAAATAAATACTCTGGTTTATGCTAGATTTAGAAATAATTCTATTCTTCTGGCTCAAATGTAGCAATCTAAAAGTGTCTGCAACCAGGCATTTTGGAAGATTTTTCAATTTCTGTATGTTGGAGTTTTATTCACACCTGGTTGGATTTTTCTTATCCATCACCCTAACAGTTATTTCAAAGCATTTTAAGTATTTAAGTTTGAAAAGCTAGAGTTAAATTGATGTTGTTTTATGAAAAGCTGATATCCCTTAAAATTGTTTGTTTAATCTTGTAATAATTGAAGGAATGAAGATTTTTTTTTCCTACTAAGTCTTTTATATGTGTTTACTGAAATAGTTTATCACTCTATTTTTACAAATAACTTGAGCTAGATTGAATTATTTATGAATCAATATTACCACTTACCGTTTTATATTTAATTAATTTAGTTAGGACTGGATTTCATGTAAGTTGAACATTTTGAATATTGAACTGAAAGGTAAAAAGTGTCCTTTCTTTACTACAACAGAATACAGTACAATCCACAGTCCATCCACCCCCATTAAAGATTCAGATTCAGATAGATTGCGTCGTAGTTCAGATGGGAAATCACGTGGACGTGGCAGAAGAAACAATAATCCTTCACCACCACCTGACTCTGATCTGGAGGTACTTTATATGAAATGTCTTTGTCCTGTTACAGACTTTATTTTTATCATTATTTTGCACAGAGAAATGTTATTTATGCATCAAAAATAAAGTGGCATTGAAGCTCTTTTTTTCTTAACAGTATCTTCATAGAAAATAGGATTTTTCTTCTGAAGAACCTTCTTCAGGAAGAGCTCCTATTTTCTCGGAAAAATACTGGGTGAATACTGGATGTTTCTTTCTCATTTTGATTAAACAAAGCAAACAAACAAACAAACAAAAACAAAAAACCAAATAAAAACTAAAAAAAAGGAGCAAGCTTTTCCTAAGTCAAAGAAAGGTTTGCATTTGGACAGGAGACACTTCTAGCACAATAGTAGGATTTGTTCTCTCATGCTGTGTTCACATTCCTCCCAGCGGCCCGTGGTTTATGCTGAGAACACATCTCCAATGACACACCACAGCTATGAGTGTCCACACTGCATTACTTTTCCTTTCCAAAAGCTTACCCCATTTGTCATCATGGGAAATACAATCTCATCAGGATTTAAAATACTTGTATTTGAACACTTTACTTTTTATTAAGGTATCATTTTGTGTGTGGTTGGAGGACAAATTTAAAACACATATTTTCCATTGTCTCTAAGCGAAAGAATTATTTACTGATGCTGTAAGTTTTATACATACATCATCCAAGTTCATAGTTTTTGTTCTTCAGGTGCCTAAAATGCATTAAAATTAACATAAATTAATGAGATTTAAGTGCTTAGCTGCAGTCTACTTTGTTTTGGTTTTAAACGTAATTTTCAAGAGCAGTTATATGAATTTTGTTTTGTAAGACTTGCAGAAATACAGAGCTCTAACCCCAAAGATTTAATTTTCAGATGCTTCTCTTTATTTCAGTTTCTATCTCACATCAAGCTTCAAAAATTACATTGTACAATCTCATTTTCTGTGTATATTTGACAATACTATAATTCTATTCTAATAGAAGGATTTGATATAATAGCAATTATAGTAAAAAGCTAACAGATTATATTACCTACCCTGGAAAAAAACTTGTTAGTTTTGAAAAATAAATGGCAAGGAAACTATGGTTTTAATATGCAACCATTTCAGTACAGTTTTCCCATTTGTGTGCTTACTGATTCAAATTTTAACTTTCCATTTCAAGTGTTAGCTTCACAGAGGAACACATTGATTTGATTCTCTTTTTACAGAGAGTATTCATTTGGGATTTGGATGAGACAATCATCATTTTCCATTCCTTGCTTACAGGGTCCTACGCTAACAGATATGGAAGGGTAAGTGTCAAGAAACTGATGGGAATGTTCAGTAATATTTGCTGGTTTAAGTTTGATACGCAAGGCATACCAGAACATTAGCTGATTTTTAGAGGCAAACTGTTACTGGTGTTACAAAACAAAAAAGATCAAGCTGTTTCACATGTCCATTCTTTGCAGTTACTCAGCTCTTTTATTCAGTACATATTTAAATAATGTTGGGAGTAATACTTTGACCACTTGAGGTTTGGTTTGTAGATACAAGGTTGTCTGAAACCTCTTGATATCATCAAAATCTGCCAAGGTCTACGTCCCCTCTGAGAGTGAAGAACTTCCAGGAATGATTGCTATGACCAATTGGCTGTGCTCTGTACTGAGCAGGCAAGAGGAGGAATACTTTTGGACATGGGCAGATTAGTCTAAAATTTTTTACCTTACATTTTTTTAATCTACATAGGGACTGATGTTTTTGAAAGTCTGCTTATGAGTCAAATCTTTCCATTACGCACAGTCTATAAATCATAACTGAACTGATGAATATGTCTACAGACAGTGGGTTTCCCTGGTAATTCTCAGAAGAGAAACATGATTTTTGGTGAATAGGAACAGTTTATGAATGGAATGTCCTTATGAGATCAGACTTCCTTTTTTCAGGATTGTATTTGTATGCTAACATCTCAGCTTGTGCCAAAATCTGTTATAGTCTTTTACGTTCACTTCATGCGAGTTATAACTGGAATGTGATTTTTGTTAACCTTAAAAATTTCTACATGTAAAGAACAACTACATAGTTTTATCTGGCTTCATGTAATGCCTCTGTCTTTTTGTAAAGCTTCTATTTATCACTAAAAGGTTTTACCCTACACCCAGCTGAGTGAAGGGCAAAGCTACCTCCAATTCAGTCTGTGCCTGGTTCAGGTTCTGAGTTTCTCTCAACAGCTTTTTGCATTATAAAAATCTAAAGCAGTACTACTTTGCAACCTTTCTTTCTTGTTCAGGTAAGGTTTGTTTTCAGAAATGTTTGCTGTAATAACAGTGTACCTGTTTGAGGAATATAATTGGGATTTTTTTCATTGTATGTCAGAAAAGCAAGTTAATTAAGCAGCCTAGGTTTCCTAGGTGTTGTTAGTTTATATTTAGGTAGTAAAGAGAAACTAGAACTTAAATGTTNTCAGTTCAGAATGAGGAGAACAAATCCCAGCGCTCACAAAAAAGCTTAGTGGCAACAGAATCTCACCACTGGCTTTTGGGCAGCAGAGTAGTGCTGGAAAAGCCTAATTAATTAGTCACTGACATAGAAGTATTAATGTAAGCATATTTTTTCCATTTGTTACTAGTTCCCTGTAGTGGATTCATTAATTGGGGCCTGAATATAAACACTTTATTGCTGGATGGTTGAAGCTGAGGAAAGTGGCTGGTATTCAGTTGCAGAGAGATATAAATACGTATGCTGCAAGGAGGGGCTGACTCCTGGCTGCAGCTCCATCACTGTTGGCACTGTTTACAAAAGATGTAGCTTTTGCCCGGCTGGCTCAGGTTGCCTGGCATCTGGCACAATATTCCTGCATAGCTAAATGACAACCAACTGTTGATGTTGAGAAGAATGAGGGCATTAGTGCTTGTGCTGTGGATAAATAATAAATCTTTTTGGTGAGGGTTAGCAACATGCCTGTCCTTGGCTCTCAGACGCTGAAATGAAACTGTGCCATTCTTGTTTTGTTTTCTTAAGGTTTCATTCAAATCAAAGCTTCTCTTGGGTTATTGACAGCTTCAGAGAGCAGTTAGCAATTTCCAAGGATGTTAGAGAAAGGGTAAAATGTTCAAAACAAACGTGATAAAACATGTATCTGTCCTATAAGAATTTTAGGGTTTATTTGTGGCAGCAGAAGGTGCATGGTTTTGAGAGTGTTTGCCTGTGATTACTGGCCTTTAACATCAGAAATCTGGATCATAAGTCAATCTGGAAAAAAAAGAAGTTAAGGGGAAATATTGTTCTTTTCACCTGTATTCTTGTTTATGAGCAATCTAACATCGTGTTCTCTTTTATTCCTGCACTGTGGTGAGGGCTAGAAATGCCCTTTTAAAAAAATAAATCTAGGCTGATCACATAATCATTAAAATACAAAAGCTGGATCTTCAAACAAACAAAAATGTCCTAATTAAATAATAGGGGATTTGGCAACTTGGCATTCAGCTCTTTTCATAATGCCTGAGTGAGTTTCATGGTGAATGACTATGAATGATGTGCAGCCTTGCTGCTGAAGGGATTGATTTTCTTTGCTTAATT
>WEIT01019403.1:85526-101730 GCA_013389985.1 Dryoscopus gambensis | reverse complement strand
TAGTTTATATTTAGGTAGTAAAGAGAAACTAGAACTTAAATGTTTCAACAATTATTGTATGGATATGTATGGACAGAAGTATTATATAAAAGTATTAAATATTTACCAAAAGTTATTTTCCATTTTTCAGACTAAAACCAGCTTTTGTAGGGCATCCCAAAATCTATGACAATTCAGTTCAGAATGAGGAGAACAAATCCCAGCGCTCACAAAAAAAGCTTAGTGGCAACAGAATCTCACCACTGGCTTTTGGGCAGCAGAGTAGTGCTGGAAAAGCCTAATTAATTAGTCACTGACATAGAAGTATTAATGTAAGCATATTTTTTCCATTTGTTACTAGTTCCCTGTAGTGGATTCATTAATTGGGGCCTGAATATAAACACTTTATTGCTGGATGGTTGAAGCTGAGGAAAGTGGCTGGTATTCAGTTGCAGAGAGATATAAATACGTATGCTGCAAGGAGGGGCTGACTCCTGGCTGCAGCTCCATCACTGTTGGCACTGTTTACAAAAGATGTAGCTTTTGCCCGGCTGGCTCAGGTTGCCTGGCATCTGGCACAATATTCCTGCATAGCTAAATGACAACCAACTGTTGATGTTGAGAAGAATGAGGGCATTAGTGCTTGTGCTGTGGATAAATAATAAATCTTTTTGGTGAGGGTTAGCAACATGCCTGTCCTTGGCTCTCAGACGCTGAAATGAAACTGTGCCATTCTTGTTTTGTTTTCTTAAGGTTTCATTCAAATCAAAGCTTCTCTTGGGTTATTGACAGCTTCAGAGAGCAGTTAGCAATTTCCAAGGATGTTAGAGAAAGGGTAAAATGTTCAAAACAAACATGATAAAACATGTATCTGTCCTATAAGAATTTTAGGGTTTATTTGTGGCAGCAGAAGGTGCATGTTTTTGAGAGTGTTTGCCTGTGATTACTGGCCTTTAACATCAGAAATCTGGATCATAAGTCAATCTGGAAAAAAAAGAAGTTAAGGGGAAATATTGTTCTTTTCACCTGTATTCTTGTTTATGAGCAATCTAACATCGTGTTCTCTTTTATTCCTGCACTGTGGTGAGGGCTAGAAATGCCCTTTTAAAAAAATAAATCTAGGCTGATCACATAATCATTAAAATACAAAAGCTGGATCTTCAAACAAACAAAAATGTCCTAATTAAATAATAGGGGATTTGGCAACTTGGCATTCAGCTCTTTTCATAATGCCTGAGTGAGTTTCATGGTGAATGACTACGAATGATGTGCAGCCTTGCTGCTGAAGGGATTGATTTTCTTTGCTTAATTCTCTACCTCATTCCTCCTAACTTCTTCCTTGTGCCACCCTTTTCTGTATCTTCTTACTTTTTCATCTGTTTTTATCGCCTGCTCTCCTTTTGCTGCTGTTGTGCTCTACTTGCCTCCTGCTTGTGTCCTTCAGCTTTGTTGTAACAAAATAACACTTTTATTTTTCAGTTTGCGCAATCACGGCAAAAATTACTCCACAAAGCACTACATTTTTATTTAAGGATGATTTGAATTTAGTGAATTTAAGGGAAATGCATGAAACTCTAAGAATATGATTTGCCCTTTCAGAAGAGAAGAAAAAGAAACAAATCATTTCCATTTGGTTTTGGATTTTTTTTAATATGTACATTTTTTAGCACGTATATTGATCAAATATAAAGTTACCAGTTACTTTAATTGACATTAGGGCTGACTAAGTTTTGGAATTCGGAACAAGTTGTAGCCCTTTAGGATCTTGGAGCAGGTGAAAATACATCTCAGAATTGTGGATTTCAATTTCAAGTATCTCAGGATACTGTGGTCTTCACACATATTTCCATCCTCAGTGAAAGCAGTTATATGCGGAGGTTTTAAATTAATTTTCCTTTAAATTATAAGCTATTTTATTGTGGTTTAATATACTTTAGAGGTAGAGAAAAACAAAGCCTGGTTTCACTTAACCCTTCATTTCTGACCTGTAGGCTTAAGTGGAAAATAAGCCTTGTACCCAAAGTGAACCTTCCTGTTTTTCAGCTTCTTGTTTCTCCACAAAACAAAGAAATCAAGTAGGTAGAATTTAGAAATGACATACAGGCAATGTTTTGGCTCCAATGCCAGTATTCAAAACAAAAGGCCTACTTAAGCAGTTTGACATTGGTATTTCTTTTCTTTAGTTAAACTGTACCTCCCTCAGAGATTTGTACCTGATTTTGACCATACCTGAAAAGACACTGACTGAACCTGCAAATCCCAGGCAACAATAAGAGACTGTTAGCTTTCCTACTCATTGTGTGACACCTCGCAGTAATTAGTTAGCAATTAGTGGCTTAAAATTGCAAAAGAAGGTTGGGTATGGGATATTTTTTTAAAAAACCCTCATTCTACCCTTGTCTTTTTTTAAAGCTTACTGCCCCCACTATAATGTCTGATGGCAGAGTTTGATCTACTATGATGCTTTAAACCAAGGTTCTTGTGCTTTTTATTAGACCAGTTGCAAGTTTTGACTGTACAGATACTTAAAACCCTAATGCAGATAAGGTTTTTGCTTCTCTTAAAGACGTAGGTATTGAGACCACAGTTTAACAGTTTTCATGTTAAGTGGAACTTCCTATACAAAAAGATTGTGTTTAATCTAGGAGTTAAGGTTTCTTTGAAAAGCAGTCCATTTTGTTTTTTCTTTTAGCTTTTGTGTTATTTAATCTGACACTTTCAGTAGGTGCCAATGAATTTCTTTTTTTTTCTGCCTAATTAAATTAACCTAATAAATGACAGTATTTTAGTATTACTTTAGAGAAAACGATTCTGTTTTATTTCTGCCATGTAAAAATATCTTGGAGTCAAATGGTTAGAAAGCTTTACAAAAATCTGTTTTTACAGACTCAGAAATGTAATAAAAATGTTTAATAATAAAAAAAACTAAGTCGTGTACACTGAAATGTAAAATATATATTTGCAGCCATTTGTTTAAAATTAGTCAAATGGGTTCCTAACCAATATCATGCTCTGTTTCCCATTTATTCTGCTTTTCAAAACGATATTCCTATTTATGGATGGAAGCAGAGAAAGGAATTATTTTTTACCTTGCTGCATTAGCAGTTGATATCAAGATGTAGCAAGTGGTCTTCATTTGCATCTTAGACCTTTAGCCCATATAACTCCTCTTAATAACTAGAGCAGAGGCTTCTGTGAGGTGACTTCTATTAATGCTCAGGCACAACAGAAATCCTTGTCTGTTTAAAAAAAAAAGAAGCCTGATGCTGTGTAGGATGATGAGATGCTAACTGGGCACAAAGATAAGCAGAAATGTCAAAGGGAGAAGAAGCCTCAGGCGTAGCTAGAGAGAAAATACCATCTGCTTTCCACCTCACATGCCTACAAAAGGAAAGGAAGGCACAGGTCTACAAATAGAGCAATATTAAAACAGAGAGACAGAATACTTTTGTTCATATTTTAAAGTCTTTCCATTTGAATTAAGAAGCCAAATATTCTTTTTTTTTTGGCTGTGCCAGTTTAAATAGAAGACTTATTTTTAAGGGCAAAGTTCATCAAAATAGTATGATGCAATTTTTTTCCCCATTTATAAGGGATTTTTTTTTTTTATTTTAGAAAACTTACTCTTAATTTATGTGAATTCAAGAGGAGATGTTTTGTCTGCTTGATGTAGCTTTGCTTCTAATTTTCAAAAATTCTTTCTCTGGATAGTAGTTCTTGGGTTTTGAAATTTCCAGAAGGTAAAGAGGCTGCCAAATCACCATTCTTTTCTAGCTCTTTACTACAGACTCATTTTGCCTTTTAACCAGTAGTTACAGAAAAATGTTTGAAAGTTCAGAGATCATGTTGAAACACCTATTAATTTGATTGAGAGTGGAAAAAGAAACTAAGGACTGCATCTCTTGCTTTTTAACTGTGACTTGTCATCAAGTTTAGAATACTAGCTTATATTAAGTAAAATATGGGTTGTCACTTCTTCAGTTCTATTTAAAATATAATTCCTAACAAACTAACATTATTAATAGAGGGTGTTATGAGATAATATAACATGTTCTTTCAAACTCATGCTCCTGTGCACTTGGATAGACTTGGCATTATAAATGAGAAACTCTATATCAAGTGTATGAATTAAGCTCTCTTTTAGATTTTTCAGATTGAAAATATATATAAAACACAAAAAAAAATCGAAACAAGACAAACATCTGCAATGCATTTGGTAACCACAATGCTGAACATGCTTTTTGAGTTTATTAGCTCAGTAAGGAGTAAGTTGTTATGGTAATTTCTGTAGAGAAGTTAAAGTGTGTTATGTATTAATAACAAACAATAGTTTTGTTCACTCTGCATGGGTGGGCCAAACTGGAAGCATAATTAAAGCATGGTTTCGTGGACAATCAAGGAGTGGTTTTAAATATAATTGCCATTTGCAAATAAAAATGGTTCTTTGCTTTAAAGTCATTAGGTATTCCCAGGACTGAATCCTGTCATTTGTGACCAGTGAGAGTTTATTTTGAGTAACAATAGCATTATCATACCCCTGGCTGATCACAAAACTTATGAACGGTTGTAGAATCTGGAGAAGTTTCAGGTGAAATGGATTTGTCCTTTCTGCACAGAGAGCAAAGAGCCTGTTCCGGGGATGCATGAGAGTGGCCACTGAAGTCCCACTGCAAAATCTTGGAGCCAGTTGAGTTAAAGTCATATTTTTGAGTGTTACTGGTAAGAGTCGTAGTACAGGGTGAGACAGGTACTGAACTTAAACTGACAAAGCAGATGTTGCATTTAATACGAGCAATATCTTACAAAAAGCTGTTCCTCCAGTTTGTATTTGGGTATGAATGGTAGGCACAGTATTGATGGTGTACTTGCTTAATTTCTTCTTTAAGGATCCTCCCACTTCTGTGTCCCTTGGACTCCGAATGGAAGAGATGATTTTCAATTTGGCGGACACACATCTATTCTTTAACGATTTAGAAGTAAGTGTTCATTCTTCTAAAACACATAGACATGATTTAATGTTTAATATTTGTCTGGTTTTATGTGTTGTTAGATGGTTTGACAATTATTTGCAGAGTTTCAATACAGAAATGCTTAGAAAATAGGTATATCATTTAGTCTTTAAGATATATAATAATATCTACACTAAATGACTTGCACTGGCCTTCAAAGGTTATTACAGTTTAAATGGTAGAGTTTTGTCCTCACAGGTTTTAGCATTTATGATGACAGTAGACAAGTTTCAGAATTGGATACACTGAAAGGACCTACAAACATGCAGAATTCAATAGTCTGCATAGGCCATTAAATATTAAACTTCAGCTTCTATAAACAATTGATGGCTGGGTACAGATTTCTTGCTTACATCCCACTGTGGGCAAGTGTTACCTTAGCCTCGAGGGACATAATTAATGATGTATGGGCTGTCTGTGTCCGTGGCCTGTTCCTGGGGCTGCTCTGCCTTCAGCAGGGACGGGGTGTTCTGTGCCAGGGTGCCTCTGCCTGCAGCGTGCGGTGAGGAGCTGCGGGTGCCTTGCCAGGGGCTTTTTTAGCCTGCACAGCCTGTGGTTGTGAGATTGTTCCAAAACTCTCCAAACTGCTGAAAGAGACTGTCACTGTAATGCCTGGCTGCTTCATCTTAAAAGGGAAAAAAGCAATTTCTGATCATATTTTAATAACACAAAAACATGAAAACAGTCAGATTTCTTTCCCATCATAGTGAAGACAGCTGTTTATTTAAAATCCAGCTGTTAAGCAAGCTTGTGGTGGGGCTGCCAACACACATTAATCATCACATTGTTGTTTTGCTAGATTTTAGAGTAGTATGTTATTCCAGACAGGCAAAAGAATCTAAAAGATTCAAATGCAACTTTTGCTGATCAAAGTTAATTGGCAGCAATTGGCCTTTAAATATTTCCTGATGTTTCCCTTTTCAAAATCAAGCAAAATACACCTTATTCAATAGATGAGCCAAAATAATTTGAAAAATGCCAGTGTGTGATAGACCTCAAATGTGGTTTGTCCAACATCTGTCCTATATTTTGATTTCTTTTCATCTAAAAAGAAACCACTCACAGATGATTTGGCATCTTAGAATGTAATGAAATTATTGAACATGCTTTTTTTTCTTCCATTCCTTAGAGTATTTTTAATACTTACAGTAAAATAGCTGATTTCTTTAAATTTTAAAGTAGCATTTTCTTTCATTAAGGTAGCCGTATGTAAAGATATGATTGTTTTGGATATAAGAAGCACCATCAGTGAGTTGCATGTATGTATAGGACTTATTTTTCAGATTTGTCTAAAAATATAACAATGCTCGTTATTTTCCAACCCTGTTTCTGATTTCTGGTTATATTTCATTTTAATCAGAGTAGAATGAAAAAGTACTACTCTTTCGGTATTTTAGCAGTATATTTAATAAAGTTCAGTGTGTTTTCATTTGCTATGCAGAGCCAGATATGTAGCCACTTCATACATGATTGTCAACATGACTGACTTTAATGAAAGTTAATCAGTCACATCTTAGGGGTGGTAGATTATCTTCTGCTAATAGACATGTTGCAGCCTTAACAATACAGCACAGCAGTTCGTTCACTGAAGAACTTTGAAGCTGTGTATGAGAAAACAGCTGCTCCAGGTGGTTCATGGAGGCAGAGGAGCTCACTGGAAAAGCCTGATTCTTTGCATTTCTGCCATAACAACCTAGTTTATCTTGGATCTCCAAACTGAAGTGTTGTTCATGTCTATACCCACTCTGTCTTCCTCATATGTAGAGGCACTCAGGAGTGAGAAGCTGGGTTCATGTCCTTGCGCATGAGTTCTAATCCTTATGTCTGAGGAACATGAGCTCCAGTCTGAAAGACCATGCCTTGTCCAAGGAGTGAAGAGCATGTTCAGTGTGCTTAGAGAAGCCTTCAGAAAAGTACACAGTGAAAGGGCATAAGAGAGCCTGTACTTTGTGGGAAGCAGCATGTAAGGACTTGACCTCATCACAGACTGAGGCTTGCAGTTCACCAGAAATGACACGTTTTTTTGAACATGTCACAGATACGTGGTGTTTTTGAATGAGCATGTCCTCCTAGAGCCACAATTTGTCATTCTTGTGAGCATCACCATTTAACCATCAGGGCCTGCCAGTTTCCCAAGGGCTGTGACCTTGGGGCAGATTCCTCGCATTCATCTCAGAAACTCAAAAGTCCTTGCTTGGTGGTTTGGAAGTTCAGGCTGCTCACAGATTGACAGGCTTTCATGAAAACTGTGGGCAGCTTGGTTTGGATGTGTCTCAGGCTTAAAGCATCTATTCTCACTGATGAAACACTGAGTCTGAAAGATCTAGTGGTGATCCTGCTCAGGCCTAAGCTTTCCAGTTCAAGAGCACAAGCATCTGGGCTGTTGGGAATGAAGATGTTTGTAGGCACCATTGCCAGTGAGGTGCAGAGCTTGGGTATCCTTGCCCAGCAATAGTATGAAGAAAGGCAAAGCTGGATTTGGAATATATCTAACCCACAGAGTAGATGTGTCTTTGGGTCTAGGCTTAATTCAAAGTGGAAACCTGAAAGCTGATGCCCTCTGTCTCACCCAGGCTCAGAGGGAACCCTTCTTGGCATATAGAGGGGCTGCTTTTACAGGCAGGCAATCATCTGTCATAACTTTGGCCTATGATGCACATTTTTCCAGATACCACAAGTTAATGTTTTTAAATAAAAATCTTCTTTCATCCAATACATTCCAGAAAACTCTGTAATCAGAACAGCTCTCTTGTTATTCAGGTAAAAATACTTTTTCATCTTATAAAATGCTGAAGACTGATTGAACATTTTGAATGCAAAGGACAGTGTTGCAGCAGTGATCTCTGAAGCACAGTTTGATATATACATGACCTAACTGGTTTTCCAAAGCTCAGCCTAGAGATTTAATAATGTTATTGGGTTAAATTCTAAACTTCGGCAGTCAATTTTTAGTCTGTATAAGATGAATCAATGCCAATGTGTATCAGTTGAAAAATAGTTTACCCATCTGAATTTAGTAGGGGGTACAGCCAGGTAAATGAACCATCTAATTTTATGTATGTTGTTCTTTATGTAATAGTAATAATAATTATAATAATAGTAATATTTGTAATTGAAAATTTCAAACTCATTGAAAAAATTCAGTCAGGTCTCACTATCTAGCTCTGAAGTCAGTATTCTGTTTCTAGATGGGTGAGCTACATTTGGATTTGCAACCTTGTACTAGTTCTTATTTTATTGCTTTGAAAAAAATGAAATAAATTGCTTATTTCCTTCACTTTGCTCAGATTTATTTGGAGTAATTCCAAAGTGATGTAATAGCAAATAATTTCCGATCTTTAGGAACATTCCTTAAACAGCATGTTAAAAGGGTATGAAAAGATTTTTAACATACTGAAAAGAAAAATATTAATGTTTACTTATGTATAATTTGATCAAAGTACCATAATAAACAGTGTTTTCTTGCATTAGCAGTAATTTCATAATGAAATTATAGAAGTGTACTAGGCTAAACAGTAGAAAATAGTGCAGTGTTCTAAAAATTTAGATTCCAAAATCTGCGTTTGGGCTTCCAAATAAGAGCTTTAGCTTTTCAGTATTCAAGTTTTTTATTTAAATATCTCATACTCTCTGTTCTATTGCTGAATTTTAATTGTGTGCAAGAGGGAATAACTACATTGGTGTAGTGCTCTCAAGAGAACCACAGTTACCTCATCTGAAAATAATGTTTGATTTTACATGCTGATTATGTTGTGATAGGGATAATAAGGTATAATATTTTAAAGGTGTGTATGGAGCAATTACACATATTATGTATTTTAGGAGGTATGCTCCAGTGTTTTGGGAAAATGAGAGACTTGATGATAGGACTGAAACGTGACATCCACTGAGGTGATCAGCTCCGGTGCAGGTGTGTTCCACAGCAGAGCAGGGCAGCATGGCTTATGGGGGGGTTCCTCACCCCAGGGAACCCCGGGGGAGCACAGAGACCCACCAGGAGCCGGCAGCTCTTAGGAGAGTGGCTTACTCTCCTGGCATCTGCGAGGCCAGGAGGATTGGTGGCCAGTCCCCCTTCCCACAGTAGGCAGCCCTAGCAAGCACTGTGACCAGGAGCGCCGTGACCAGGGCAGGCAGACAGGTCCTGGTGTGGCAGTGTGCTTGGCAGCGTGCACAGGGGGGATGATGAATCAGAGGAGGGACATTCCACTGGCCAAGCAGCCCAGCACCGTTCTGTAGCCATCTGCACAGGTCAGGGGCACTCATCCCACCTGACTCCCAGGGCAGAATGGTGGGCACTTACCTGAGAGCAAAGGCTGCAGCTCTGATGGGGGATTTGCACCATCTGCCCTGACAGTGGCCAATGCCTCCATGAAAGCAGGGCTGCTGAAGGGGGGAGACTGCAGTGCAGAACTGAGAATGCAGAAAGCAAATAGAAGTTTCTCCTGGGACAGGGAAAAGCAGCAGACCTGCCTGCCAAAGGTGTGTCAGGTGGAGGAGCTCCTGTGGCAGGTGGCTGAGCTGCAGGAGGCTGTGGGAAGACTGCACAGCATCAGGGTGGCTGAGAAGGATATAGCTGGTTCAGTGGAGTTTGATGGCTGCTTCCAAGTGCAGTCTGCAGCAGACTCACAGCCCATGGCCAAACAGCCAAAACCTCCCCCACCAGCACACACAGAAGGGAGAGGGAGCAATAATGTGGCAGAATGTAAGCCTGCAATGGCAAGGACCTGCAGGAGGAAGACGCCTCCCCAAAACCTGAGGTGCCCTTGTAGTACTGCTTCACTGCTGTGCAGACTGGAAAGGAAAGACACATCACACAGGAGAGATGCTGGAGCTGAGCAAGGAGCCTGACCTGCCCCACATATAACAATGAAAGCAACTAAGAAAAGGTGGGAGGCGATAGTAGTAGGTGACTCACTTCTGAGAGTCTTATTTGTTAGCCTTAGCTGCTCTCTAGAGAGTTGTGTTGTTTGCCAGGGCCTCATATTATGGGTATCACCAAGAGACTACCAAGCCTCATACAGTCCTCTTGACTTCTATCTGCTGCTGCTGTTTGACATGGGCACCAGTGAAACAGTCTGAGGAAACAGAAACAGTCAAGATGGATTAGAGCCGTGGGAGCAACAGTAAGGGATTCTGGAGTGTCAGTAGTTTTTTCATCAATCCTCCCAGCCACAGGAAAGGAGTTTGGAAGGGCCAGTCAAATCTGGCAAATTGACAAATGGTTGCAGAACTGGTACCACAGAGGGGGGGGGTTCATGTATTTTAGAGCATGGGACTTTCTTGAGAAACCTGGGCTGATGGGACTGATGGGCTCCATCTGTCAGAGAAGAAGAGCATCTTCAGTCATAGGTTTGAGGAAGAGGGCTTTAAACTAAAGTTGCTGGAGGAAAGGAACCTCAATCCATCCCACTCCTACCAGTCTGATGCCTGTGGCAGCCATACACACCCAGAGGCTGGAGAGGGATCACAGGTCAGCAGAAGAGTACCTGAAGAACAGCACAAAGAAATTCCAGCCACTCCAGCCAGTAAGTTGGCTTCAGCAGAGGTCCATCTTAAATGCTTCTATGCAAATGCACACAGCATGGGGAGTAAACAAGAGGAGTTGGAGGCATGTGCATGCCTGCAGGTCTGTGATCTTATTAGCATCACAGAGAGTGGTGGGATGACTCTTGTGATTGGAGTGTTGGAATGAAAATATGCAAGATGTTTAGGAAGGACAGGCAGGGGAGACAAGGAGGGCCTGGAACCCTCTATGTCAGTGGATGTCAATGCTAGAGTGCATGGAACACTGCCTGGAGATAGATAAGGAGCCGACTGAGAGCTTGTGAGTCAGGTCTAAAGGGAGAGCAGGGAACAGGTGACATTAAGTGGGGGTCTCCTATAGACCAGCTAGCCAGGAAGATTGTGGATGAGGCACTCTGTAGACAGGTAGGAACAGCCTCACACTAACAGTTTCTGGTCCTCATGGTGAGCTTTGGCCACCCAAATATCTCTTGGAGATACAACACCATAGGCCTTAAGCAATCCAGGAGGTTCTGTAATGCATTGATGATGATGTCCTTTTACAAGTGATGGAGGAGCCAGCAAGAGGAGGTGCTATGCTGGACCTTGTTCTCACCAACAAGGAAGGACTGGTGGGGAATGTGAAGGTCAAGGATTGACTGCAGTAACCATTAAATAGTGGATTTTAAGATACTTGGAGCAGCAAGGAGGGTGCACAGGAAGCTCACAACCCTGAACTTGGGAAGAAAGACTTTGGCCTCTTTGGCAATCTGTTTGGTAGAATACAATGGGATAAATCCCTAGAGGGAAGAGGGGCCCAAGAAAAGGGGTTAATGTTTAAGGATCAGCTCCTCCAAGCTCAGGAATTGTGCATCCCAACAAAGAGGATGTGGCCAGCATGTTGGAGGAAAGGGATGCCATCCAGAGGGACCTTGAAAGGCTTGGAAGGTGCGCCCGTGCAAACCTCAGTGAGGTTTAACAAGGCCAAGTGCAAAGTACTGCATCGGGGTTGCAGAAATCCAGAGGAGGCTGGATTGAGGGCAGCCCTGGGTGGAAGGACTTAGAGATGTTCATTGACAAGAAGCTAAACATGACCTGGCAATGTCCGTTTGCAACACAGAAAGCCAGTCGTGTCCTGGGCTGCATCAAAACCATGACCAGCAGGTCGAGAAGGTCCCCCTTTACTCTGCCTTTGTGAGATCCCACCTGGAGTACTGTGTCCAGCTTTGGGACCCCAGCCAAAGAAGGACATAGAGTGAGTCAGGAGGAAGCCACAAAGTTGATGAGAGGATTGGAGCACCTCTCATATGAGGAAAGGCTGAGAGAGTTGGAGCTGTTCAGCCTGAAGAAGAGAAGGCTCCAGGAAAACCTTATTGTGTACCAGTACCTAGAGGGGAAAACAGGAGAGGGACTTTTTACAAGGTGTCATTTAGTGACAGGACAAGGGTTGATGGCTTTAAACTGAAAGAGGGTAGATTTGTAGTAGGTATTAGGACGAAATTCTTTAGTGTGAGATTGGCAAGACACTGGAACAGGTTGCCCAGGGAAAGTTGTGGATGCCCCATCCCTGGAAGGGTGCAAGGCCAGGTTGGATGCAGCTTTGAGCAACCTGATCTAGTGGGAGGTGCCTCTGCCCATGGCAGGGTGTTTGGAACTGGATGATCTTTATGGTCCCTTTAACCGAAACTATTTTGTGATTCTGTCTGCATCTTTAAAGATTGTATATGTTTACATATTTATACTGGTACTTTAAAAAATACTAGTATACTAATTTTTTTGGAATATCAAGTACATATTATAACCAGATATGTTAAAGGAATATTGGTGGTAGTGAATTATTAGGAACATCTTATTTGAAAAGGTTAATTCAGTGCTTTGCAAACTTTATTCTAAAATGACACCATCTCACTAGATCTGTTCCTTTAGAGATATATATTGGAGCTGAATATGTCATTTATTAAGTCTTTTTTTGTCTAATCTTACCTAACACTTATAATAATTTTTTTATTGAATTCTATTGAAGTAATTAAAAGCAAATTAATTTGTAGTTTTATTTCTTTTTTTTTTTTTTTCTTTTAGGACTTTTATTTCTGTTTGTTCATTTCAGGTTTTTTAGTGTGGGCTTTTGTGGGAAGGTTGAAATAAGATTATGATGATATTATTTTAAAAACCAATTTTTACACCTTTGACAAATACAGTACTTCCTAGGTGCATGGTCATGGTGAATAGCATTAATTTTTCTGCCATTTGTGAAGGATATATAGTGCACACCCATGGGTTCACAATTCACTTCTGTTTGTGGAGTCTATGGAAAGTGATGATGTGTGTATGGAAGTCATTTATAATGAATAGCAGTATGGTGTGAGTTTCCAGGCTTCATTAGTTGATATATCTCTCCTAGTGATAAAAGATGAGGGAATGCTGTAAGGTACTACTGTCAAACAGTAACTTTGATTCTTTGGGAAAAAAATTAAAATAGTCAATTACATGCTAACAATTAGTAATGATGACCTTGATTAATTTCTTCTGAGATTGCTACTTAAAATCCACCTGGTGTTCCACACCTAGTGAGTTCTTGATGAAAATTCAGAGCACAGTCTCTTCTGTGTGTCAAAAAGAGCTGCATAATTGTGCTATGATATCAAGTATGGGGTGTTACTTCACATTAATGAACCTTTAGGACACCGTATGAGCATGTTATGGTGCATGGACCCCTCTGGAAACCTGCCTGTGTTGGAGTTGCTCGTGATTTCCATAAAATGCAACTGTCATTAACCACAGCTGGCTGGCCCGTCAGCCCAGGGCAGGCAGTGGCCGAGGTGCTCCTATCCCAGCCTGGCTACCAGGCAGCACCTTCACTCCTCTGTCCTGCCCACCTGCCACCCACAAGGTCAGCCAGTCGTCAGGCACCAAGGAGCAGCCCATCTCTCTGCCTCTTCACTCCATAAAATAAAGTTAGATTAATACAGAAACATTTTACAAATCCTCCATTTTACACATATGGGAACATTTCCAGCTTTAATGAAGCATTGATATGCTGTCTTCCACAGATGCAACATCTCACAGTTTAAAGCAGAGAATAAACAGCATTTATGTCCTTGCACTCTCGTGCTCTGTGTTTGCCCTGTAAACCTCCTCCCTCCACCCACAGGACAATAAATCCTTCCAGGACTCCTACAAGTCTGTAACTGCTAGCTTGGATTTACTCAGATCTAGATGTTGATAGGGAGAAATTAATTATAAGATACTTTTTATGAAAACTGCTTTTTGTCGATTGTTTCTTGTATAATTTACTATGTGGAAGTGCCTGCTCTTGTTTGTGGCCCCCAGTCATTAGACTAAGAGTATTTATCAACTCTACCTCTCCCTCCTATGCCTTTTCAAGCTCAAGACTGTGTGGAGGACAGCTTTTTTACTTGAAATGTGACTGAGATGTCTGACACCCAGCAGTGTGCTGAGCCCTTCTGTTCTCTAAAAGCACGTAAAGGACCACTAAGGCCCACGTTACAATGCAGACTCTCATGTCACTAAAGGAGATGGTGATACACTCTGTACTAACACCAGGCACTACAGGGATTTCTGAGATGAGAGATCATAGTGAGAGCTCAGGGATAAGAAAGGGAACAACTAAAACCCAGGAGAGCATCTATAAAGCCTGGTCATGGAGCAGAACTCCTTGAACATTAGTTCCTTTTTGGCCTTTGCCTTCAATTCTTACAGGTGAAATCCGGCTGCCTCCCTGCTGCTGGAAGCAAATGTACCATATAAATCACTTCTGGCCCTCAAGGAGACCTTTTTTCATGACAGGGACATATATCCTCTTTTCATCAGCCTGAAAATTTCTCCTTTGTAGGTATCAGTAACACCACAGGAGAC
The DNA here is from genome assembly GCA_013389985.1 of Dryoscopus gambensis. Taxonomy (NCBI): domain Eukaryota; kingdom Metazoa; phylum Chordata; class Aves; order Passeriformes; family Malaconotidae; genus Dryoscopus; species Dryoscopus gambensis. Next base: position 87,364 of record WEIT01019403.1, on the reverse strand, counting down.
TAAGTGACTTTCATCACAGGTCCTTCAGTGACCGTGCGCACAGCTATGTCCCCCGTGTACCACACAGTGCCCTGTAGGAATGCCTTTGAAGCAATACAGCCATATGTTCTGTATCTGTAATCTGAAGGAGAAAGGGAAACTATTTCCCCTCAGACCTGGGTACTTTAATATGCCACAGACTTGGACTGGTAACTTTTAGCACAGTAGCACTCTGAAGCATGATTTGGGATCATGGGCATTATGATAATACACATTATTGAATTCATTACTGTGTTCAGCACACTCACTGTATGCAGGTTATTGCACATCTCAAAGAACCATGACCACTGTAGGGTAAAACTCTCTTCTTTCTGAAAGCATTTTAGCACATCTGGTCCTAGAGTCAAATAATCTAACAAATGAATTGCTTGGATGCAAGCCAGCTCTTAAGTGCAGACTTTGAGCAAGCTCCAAAGCAAGCTGGGGGAGCAGGTTGGCCACTATTAGCAGTGTAGAAGTCCATCATTTATTCTCCCACACCTTGTAGAAATGTCATGGAGCCAGATTTGGACAGCTGTGACAGGTATGACGTGGCCTAGATTTAAACTTATCCACAGTCAGTGGTCCACAGTCAGTGATGGAAGCTGGGGGAGCTGCAGTCAGACCAAGGAAATGCAGAAGGAGGATTGTGAAACACCATTACCAGAGAGAAAAGCCTTTTCAACTTCTCCACACACACAAAAAAGTCAGATCAAGGTCATTTTGTGTCTGAATCTGTACTCCAAGATTTGAACATTGATAGGTGTTATGTACTAATCGCTTGTCTGGTGCATATTTTACATACATATTTGTGCAGATGACACAACACGAAGTCCATGTTTGTGGTTGCCAATACTTTGTAGTTCCTGATCATTGTGCCTTAGTCTCTTCATGATGGTGATGATAAGGATGGTATCTACAGATATGAGGATCATAATTCTGTCATGAAGTACTCAAGAGAGAAAAGCAGCAGCTGAGTCTGGTGATTATGGCAGTTGTCATTGTGTACAATTGTAGTTGGCTTTCTAACAGCTTCAGCTTGATCTCTTTAACATATTAGTCCTCAGGAACATACTGGCACAAATTCTTTCTCTACTGACACTGATGCCTTCTCCAGCTACCTAGAAACAGAGACTAGACAAGAGTAAGGGAATAAAGGTAGGTATTTATTTGAAAGGCCTTCAAAGGTACACCCTGGGGAGCCAGAGGCTACTTCCAAAAAAGGACCCCAAGATGGATTGACAGGTCACGAGTTCTTCACACTGTTATAGGTTTGGTCCATTTGCGTATCAGCATAAACTCACCAATTAAAACTTTAGCTTTCTTTAATTTCCCCACCTCTCTAGAGGCCCTAGCTTACACCTTTGGGCCTAGGACAGTCTGAGTGTCCTTCAACAGCAAGCTCAGAGAAGATTTGTTGTGTCTATCTGATCTAAGAGAGCAGCTAACAAGCTACAGGAGACTTCAGAGTTACACACTAGGCAATACAGGATCTGAAAAAATACAAAAGTTAAAACATAAGGCATCAACACAATTAGGAAATGTGCGTATTTCAAGCAACATAAAAGAAAAAAAAAATACAAAAAAAGTTACAAATAGCCAAGAAAACTTTCCAGTTTTCTGTTGTATTTGTTAATTTCTTTTCTGTTGTTGGGGGTGGTTTTTTGGGTGACTTTTGTAAATTGTACTTGTTCCAGTTTGAGTTATTCATACATTTCAGGTGAGGTCTGATTTTTAAAAGCACAGGTTAAAAAACACCCCAGCATTCAGAGCAGAAGGGTGTCAGTCACCACTAATCATGGCAGTGTTTCAGGTGTCTG
>WEIT01019403.1:36658-79441 GCA_013389985.1 Dryoscopus gambensis | reverse complement strand
ACTGTGCAGTCAGCTGATGAGACTTCATGCGTGTTCACTGACAGTGGGGTACAGACTGCTGACACGAGTACTGGCTCAGCTGAAACACTGTCATGGGAAAGATCAGCTTTATCTAAGCAAATGGTACTTTCTGAACTGCAGAAAACCACTTCAATGAGTAAAAAGATCTCATCTTTTTCTTCTGCCTATTTGTATAACTGACACTGCTAATGTAAAATATGGATACACAGGGGAATAACTCCTTCCCTAGCACTGTTGAGCAAGGAGGAGAGACAGTTGTAGCAGCAGCTAGAATACAAGTAAAGAGGGTTTCTAGGAATTTTCTTTGACTTCGAAAAGTTTAAAAATACAAATATTTCAATTCATTTATTGGAACAAAATGTATATATTTTTCTTAAAGGAGTGTTCACACATCCAAAACTCCCACTATCTCCTTAGTTGAATGAATAAGGCATAAATCAAGCCATGATTACCTACAAACAAGGATTTACAAGCAGAACAAAATAGACAGTGAAAACATACACCGACGGTTTTTTGTTCCATCAGTTTAATAAATTTGGACAGAATTTTTAATACAGGCAACACAACCTCTGACTCCCAAACTGTCAAGAGGACTGACTAATAGAACTAACATCTCTTTCCTGAATCTAATCTCCACTAGTTTCTCACTAGTGGAATCTCACTAATCTCACAGCAAATATGATGACTAACAGAAGTATCTTCCACAAAAAAATCATGAAGCAAACAGGGTTTTTCTTCTAATTGTTTCATTATATTGTAAATTCATAAATCTTTCTTTACTGTATGAAGGTAGAAAAAACAAAAAATTATGTATGAATGAAAATTTTTAGTTTGTGATCAAAACCACACTCAAATGCCTATATAATGTAATATTTCATGTATTGGGGAAGTGTCTCTAATTTTTAATACAACATTATATATTAGGGAAAAAACCCTGAATACTGCTTGACTAATTCAAATACTGTCTCCTTTAAAATTATTATTTAAATTTTACTTCAATGAAGTACTGTGAAAAAATAATTTTAAAAACTTGCTAACAACAGGAAAAACTTTTACTAGGGAATTAAATAGCAGTGTGGTAGTATAGCTTTTCTGTATGAACTGCATGTGGTCATGCAAAGGGTTAAGCCATGTGATTTCAGGATAAAAGGTTTCCTGAGTTGACTATTATTCCTATGGTCTGCCAACAACTTTGCAATAAATGGAATGATTTTTATGGGAATGTGGTTATTCACAGCAAGACTACAGTTGGTGTCAGTATGAAAAATTCTTCTTTAGTAGATTCTCTCAGCAGGAATAACAGATCTGAAAGAAAGGCAAAAAGTAGCTACAGAGAATTCTGGCTGGTGTTGGTGACAAATTATGTTTACAAAATGATGGGGTAACCCATTGAAAAAGAAGAAATCAGAACAACAGTAAATCAGAATATTGCTTCTCTAAGCACTGCTGTTCCAAAACAAGTTACCTGTGATTGTGTGTATTGTTTAATAGCTCATTTTTCTTGACCATAAAGCAAGTGAGACTTCTAGGCTTTCAGTTGCAGGGGTGTGAAAAAATGCTTAAGAAATCAGTAAAATTACCACAAAGTTACACCACAGTCCATGGCAGAACATAAAATATTGGTAGCTATGAATTAAAATAATTCAGGAGAAAGGAGAAAAAAATCATGGGATTAGAACTTTACATCATTTTATAATTATTTGCTATTTTTATCATTTTTATAAATCCTATTATTTCTTAGTATCACTTGTCTATTTTTTACATCTTTATGATTTTGAAATAATATTATTAGAAGAAAATTGTGATGGCAAATGCATTAAAATATTGATAAACTTAGTATTAACAGTTACCCCATTTATGTTTGGTTTGTGATAAGCTTTCAGAATGCTAAAAAGATTAAACTGCTGGTTAAGTCTGCAGCACCACCACTAGAGCTGGTATTATCTTCCATTCAAAATGAGGATTAAAGTTACATAGAATTTAATTATTCTCTTACAACCATACAGCAACTTTATGGGTTTTAGTTGTTCCACAATTCCTAGGTTAAGTTGTTGGAATATGGAGGGGGTTGTTATCATTTGTATTGTTGGGTTGGGTTTTTTAAAAAAAGAAATAGGTGTCAGCTCTTTTAAGAAGTAAACATGACAGCTTTGAGTGCTTCCTGCTCTTTGTTTTCCCCATGGACAATTACCCGAGTTCTATTTAAAACATTTCATTTGTGAACTTGTCTAGGCGCATTGCAAAACTCCATTTTTTTCATTATGGAATGAATTTCCTTTGTTGTGCTGGGATCACCAATGATGTGCCAGAAAAGAAGAAAATTAACCTAGATTTGTCAATGTCAATAAAAAAGAAAAAAATCCAGTATGAAGCAACTGTGTTGTTGATAGGTGGAGGTCAGCCATTGTTGAGATAAAGAGATAGGTTTACTGGCCTAAAAGTAAATATTGACCACAAAATAAATTTCTTAGAGAATTACGTTTCACATTTCCTCAAAATAGGAAAATAGTATGTGCATTCTTTAATATTTTAAGAAATGTTTCTTCAATAGAAATATTTTAAAAACAACCTATGAAAGAAAAACTTTTTGCTTGAGAAGAGTTTTCAAAGGAGTATAATAGTTGAAGATGAGCTGAAAGTGGAATCAGCTCTTGGTGATTGTTGAATGTAATCATTCATGATTGTTTTTGCCAGATGACCTTCATTTAGCGATAAACAATAGACAGAAGGTCTCTNGAAAGTCTTAGCAAACCTTTGGCTCTTCATTTCCTAGTTGGTTACCTTAATGTTGAATAAGAAACACCTGTAGTCACTTCTTAAAAAAAAAAAAACCAAACCACAAAACACCAAACACAGAAAGGACTGTAGAACATACTGAAAATAGATTTCTGGGCCATCAGACTCAAAAAAATTAACAATTACAGGAAAGACTGCTGAATGAGCCTTATTCCTGGTGAGATACAGGGGATGGTTTCAGGGAGAGAAAAGCTTCAAACATAGCTGACTGAATTATTTTCCTCCCACCCCCAAATACCATAAGGATGGCAGCTGAACAAATCTTTGGTCACCCAGAGTGGAGTCATCGGGCCCCTGCAGAAGAATATCTACTCAAAAATTACTCTTCTCATTTGGTTGAAATAAGAGTTCACCTCCTCCCAGTGTTTGTGATGTCTGTAATGGGAACCTGCTGACCAGATAGTGGCTAGGGATGCTTTATAAGAAGCATGTGATTCAACTTCTGATAGTTCTTCTTCATCAACCGAGAGTTCTGGGAACACCAGATGTGATTATTCTAAAACCTTTTAATAGCATTAAATTTTTTTTTAGAGACGTAAACCTTATTTTTAAGGTACTATAAGTTCTATGAAGAGTTGACAAAGGCAAGTTCACTTTCAAAGGAACCGGTCAACAGTCGTGGACTCCCTTCCAGCAGGCATCGCAGAAGTTCCCTTTGCACATTCAGACTGAGACACAAGCCTATGTATTTGCATTTAATTTTCCACAGCAGCAATTCAGGAACAGCTCAGTTGCAGTGCAGGAAGGAAAGGTAGAGAGGAAAGGAAATACAAATCACGGTCCAGAGTTTTCCCTAATATGTGTGTGAGGGAATGATTGGAAATAGTTTCTCATCTATGTGATACTACTACCATGGGTGACTTGCAGAAAGTTCACTTCATGAATGTGGGACCAAATTATATCATGCATGTAGCTGTAGGTAAATGAACAAAAATTAAAAACAAAGTCTTCATTCAGGCAGAACTGTGGCTTTGCTGGTGTGTGCAAAACACAGCTAAGAGCCTCAACCCAACTGAAATGCAAGATGCCTGGCTGTTGTGGAATGTGCTGCTGTAGTTCCTGAGCGTTAGAGCTACAAAGAATAACAAATACCTCCTTTGCTTACTTGAGAAGACCATTCCTATAGGCTTATGCAACTTATTAACCACTTAATTTCTTTCACATGGCAAATGACAAGCACCTTTCATGCTAGGTGCCACTAAAAATAGAGCCTATATGATTTCCTTTCTCAAGAGTATCACATGGGTTGTTCTTCATGTACAGCTGAGCTGAAATACCCAGGAGCCTACCATGCTCATAGCATCACTTTATCACTTTACTTACCTTTCTGTTGCTTCTCCCTGAGTTGCCAGCTGGGGTTAAACCACCACAGGCTGTAAGGTGGCACAAAAATTCTGGTCTCTCTAGCTGGCACTCTTAGAGCTCTGACAGAGGATAGTTGTCCTCTGCTCTGGCTGGGCAAGGCAGTGATGGGTCAGCTCACTCTACTTCTGCCACTGAGCAGCAGCATAGGAGTCAACATCTGCCCTCTGCCCCACAACACGGAGAGTGGGAAAGAAAAGGAAGCAGAAAATTCATAGTGCTGTGGAAAGGTCTTCAGGCTGTCAATAGAAGAAAATGGTTTTGCTGTCTGTACATTGCAAGGTTAACAGAGAGAATTTTAAACCCTGACTTTGTCTAACTAGCAGATAGTTACAAAGATGGGAGACTCACTCATTCAAATCATTGTAGTTTTCATTTTAAACATATGCATTTAGAAGATTATCAACGCCACCAAGGCCTTGCAAGTTTAAATTAATTGTTTGTGTGGAACTGAAAGACACAGCTTAGATCATCTTGTGAAAATTTCCACATGAACCCCTTATTTCCTGAGAAATGAGACATTATTTTAAGGCTTTTGTGGAAAAATTGTTCTTTTCATAAGTTTAATTTTTAGATTCTTTAAAATTTAAATATATTTTAACAATCTTTAGTGTGTAGTTTCAACAAAATGTTTATGTTCCTAGAAGTATACTTTCAAGTTAATGTGTTTGGGAATAATTTATTACATTCTGATGAGATTCATGGCTTTTCTTACTCCTTAAAATATCTTCTTATTTTATTTTCACTGTCTTTCATTAATCATAGAATTTTTTTCTCTTTACAAAAGTATATATTAGCAGATAATAGGAATCATGTTGTAAAGAGAGTATTTAAACACATGTGAAGTCCTGACCATTTCAAATACAGTTAATTTGACACTTTGAACTTAACACTGTTCTTTCCAGGAGTGACACAGACTCTTTAAGCAGATACACTTGAGTTTTATTTAGCTGTTTCTATGTATTGGTAAAGTTCTTTGACATCCCCCCTTTTCCCTTCACCTTTCCTTCAAAATATATAGAAATTTAATAACAAATTATCTTGTCAGAGTTGGAGCAAGAATTGATTGCTAGAGAGGCATTCTGAAAACACCTCTCTGAGTAAATTGATATATTACAGAACTAGCATAATTTTACGTTTTATCTTGTCCGAACAACTGGAATGTAACCAGTGTATTCAGAACAATAGAGATTGTCTCTGAACCGAAATCTGAACAAATTTACACCCTATAGCAGGCAGAAAGCTCTAGGGTTTAGAGGACTGCACTTACTGTGATTGTCCTGAGTTCTGCTGACTCTCTGCTAGAGGTATGATTTTACTTTTTGATCTTCCTTTTCAATAGAAAGATTTCAGTGTATGGAGTAATACATACAGAGACAATATGAGTTCTTGAAATATCTGCTTCATGAAACTTAGGAAGTAAAGAAAACTAGCAAAATAGAGATTTTGTTTGCTGTGGGAATGTAGCTGGCACACTGCTTTCTACTTCTTTAGGTCATGTTTTATTTTAAATTGGATTCTTCCACTTACAAGGTGCAGTTGAAATGAAAATGTAAACCTTGGTTTTAGCATAGCTACTTCAATAAACACAAGTTGCAGAATAAGATCTGTATTTATTTTGGAAAAAACACTGTTTACTTTAGGAGTATCATATTTGATCGAAATGCATTTGTTGATGTGAGAAAACGAAGTAGGATTTTAATCATTTTCTTTTAGAAAAGAATGGCATCCATTGTATGTTATAAAAGGGTTACATGTTTGGTGCAGAAGAGTACTTTAAAGTCATTGGCTGTGAAAAAGAGTTAGTAAATAATTTCAGTTCGTAATCCTCAGTGTTTATAACAGCTAATAGGTTATACAGATAATATTTTTGTTGTTGTTGTTGTTCTGATGTTCTATTTTAACAATAAAAGATAGGATTTGGGGCTTTTGGTAGCATTTTTATGGACTTTTTTACATTATAAGCTTCTCTTTATAGTCTTAAGTTTAAAATGGGAGCATTTTGAAAGCCTTCACAGCCCAATTTAATTCCTTGACTGTTCATCCACAAATTGTCAGACAGAATGAAGTGGATTTCAAGAACTCTCTTTGTTCTTAATATCCTGTGCCTGACCCACAGGTAATCTGCACCTTTTTTCTTCAGCGCCGAATAATTGTGGTGGGAAAGAAGAGAAAATGTTAGGGTCACAAAGTGCAGGCTAGACAGAGATGACAGGTCCTGCCAATGGAGTGCCAGTGCTGAGAACCTGCGAACCGCAGTCCCTGCTCTTTCACATGGATTTGTGCTGTGCGTTAACAGGCGCTCCGTGATGACGGGTTAGAAGTTCAGCCCTTCAGCCTTTGTTGCCTCAGCTTGAATGGAAGTGCAGAGGGCAGAGAGTTTTTTATATTTAGCAAGCACAGAAGTACAGTAGAGGAGCATTAGGCACAGGTCATATTGTGTGTATATATATATATACACATATATATAAATGCACAGGGGATGTATATGTGGTGTTGTACAATTTTCCAACCTGTGCATAGCAGAGATTTTTTCCTTCTAGTCAAGTAAAGCCAGAGGTTTGCTTCTAAAGCTTAATGAATGCTTGTAAATGGTGTTGGGGTCCTTGCATGTTATTTGTCTAAAATTAGAATAGAGACTGGTTGAAGCAATCTGCTTTTCATTTTGCTGGAAGGTGGTCACAACTATGAGTAAAAAAATGTAGAAACCAACAGTTAGGCGGGGTTATTAAATGGTCATTCACAAACTGGCTTTAGAATATGGAATTATTGCCTGGAAAAAAAAATTCTGACAATCTGTAACTCTGTGATTCCCAAAGAAGCAGGTTGTGATGGCTAATAGGAGTGATGAGTATTTGTGGAGCAGACAATAGTCTGAAATGGTATATATCTTATTCCTGGAAAAGACATAAACAGAGGTACTGCTGTCATAAAAAGCTGCATTAAAAACACAGCAGTGTACGCTTAGGGATTTATTTATTTTTTTTTTTTTTAAGATACATCACATTTATAAAGGATTGCATCTTTAACTTGTTTTGCTAGATCTGTTCTCACATGTACATGACCAAATTTCTCTACTGTTCAGTAGGGAAAATGAAGCAGTGGACATAATTGCGTAATGACAGATATGAGAGGAACAGAGAATCCCAGCAATCATTTCCTGTGAGTTGGCCAGCTTCCAGGATGTCTCAATGGGCCCGCTGATGTAAAGGCAAAATGAAAACAGCTCATTCTGAAGGGTGGTTGTTCGTTGGGCTTTTTTTTCCTCTCTCATTTGACTTTGCAGACTAAGGTATTGAAACAATTAGTTGGCAGTGTGGTGTTAGTTTTCTCACGGTAAATTAAGAAGATTAACCAAATGTGGAAATGTATTTTAGCTATAATCAGCAGACTTGAAACTGTAATACTTCGGCATCCTCTGAGGTTATGTTAATATTATTCACGTTACTCCCCTTTATAATGTGCAGACTCGTCCAGAGTTACCTTATGTCAGTGTTTATTCAAAGACAGCAGAATTATTAGATTTATTTTTGTTAGTTTTGTAACACAGAAATGTAGAAGATCAGCATGCTAGCTGTTGCGTCACTGCACTTGGCAGGTAGTATTGGCACAGATAACAGAACTCTTATAACAGCCTTAATCTCTTTTTTTATTATTATTGTTATTAATTTTCCTACCGTAAAATGAGTAGTGAAGCATATTTTACGAAATTATGGCAGAAGTACACAACTTGACGGGTGGTAGTGAAGGAGGAAAGTAATATAAATATTTGCAGAACATTTCTGCCATAAGTTAATGCTTTGCATATGAATCTTTATAAAGATCCTAAGTTAGTTTAAAGAAATTATTCCAGAGGACTACATAGGTCGAGGCATTTTAAGAGCTGTGAATGATGACTGCAGAGCATCTCTGGGAGTTTTTGGCTTGTCATACAAAAACAGAAAAGAGAAAGAGGAAAACTTAGCAGGAAGAAGTTAACAAATGCTCTGGAAATGGAGGAGTGAGAAGACATAAGCTTTCCATGTACAAATCTTAGGCTAGACTCACCTATTCATTTGGTTTTGATTGCTGTTTATCTTTGGCTTGCTGCATTGCACTGGAGACATTCACTTAGCTAATGATTGCAGCAGCTTTAAGTTGCTCCTGCAAGCACATATCTGCTGCTGCTTCAAGCCCCAAAGCAGAGCTGATGGAAGGGAATGGAGAAACAAGTCTCATTTATTCCACGCAACATCTGTTGGTTTAATTGGGCTGCTGCAGGAGATTCAAGTTAAGCTACCAGCTGTGGCACAGAAAGGTCTGAGGGACACAAACACATGGATCCATGCAAGCCAATTGCATGAAAGAGCAGAAAAGGACAACTTGGGCAGTAACTTCTTAAGATACTATCCATAGAATTACCAAGTTACACATGCTCACACTCCCATTTTTCCTGAAAATATTATCTCTAAATGATACCAAGTGCACTTTGCTTTCCAGGGATTGATCCAAAAGTGCAGAGCTGCATCTCAGCCTGTCTGACTGAAATACAAATCTTTAGTACAAACATGTTATCACTTGTAGTTTCTCCTGAAGTTTTCAAACTGGATACACTGAAGTTGTAAGGTCAACACCTTTAGGAGCAAACACATACAAGCTTTATATGTAAGTCACAGGATATTTTGCTCCTTACTTGCCAATTCAGCCTATTTTGAAAGAGAATCCCACAATTTTAATTTTCTGCTTTGGACTTGACTGCTAAACTGATTCTGTCATAATAAGATACATCTGCATAAATAAGAGTGTTTCTACATGAACTTTCAGTATATATTTTAGATATCATTTTTCCAGAGAAATTAGGTGAAGAATTCTACTACTGTATTTCCTATGAAAATTTTAAAAAAGTGTCAAATACATTTGTAAAAGTATGAAATCATAAGCCTGCAAACAAACTTTTTTCTGGATGGCCATTTAGCTGTAAGTCAGCTCCCCTCACAGAAGCCTTTCTGAGAAATACTTGAGGATTTAGAGTCTATGTGTTCTTGTTGGAAGGGCATCCTTTATTTTTTGGGCAGTGTTTTACCATATCCCTGATTATGGTGCATATTGAGCTAACTGCTGTTTTAAGTTGTTGACTCTGTGTGTGCTTGCTTATATCTAATCAGAGGACTGAGCAATGTCTCAGGTATCTCACAAACAGAATGCTACACACAAACCAAGCAGGTGAAAACAAATACAAGGGGTTCTGATGGAAGGATGGACCAGATCAATTAATGATGGCCAGGTAATTGGCTTCCTTGAAGAATTACTCCTAAGTAACTTCCCTGCTAAAAGAGCAATTGCTAAATGGGTGTTTTTCCTTACCGTGTTAAAGGGTCGAAAAATGCAGCCATCACTCAGCCCAAAGCCCAAGTCAGCTAGACAGCATGAAAAAATACCTGGCACTTAAAGCTCATATTTAGCCTCAAAGCTGTGCCCTGCCACTCAAAAGGAACAAAACAGTTGTGCACTGTTTGTGACCTCCCTTTAGCTGTAACGTAGTGTCAATCACATTGGGCTTTAATCCTTTCCAAATTATAACATGTATCTCTCGTGCTTTGTTCCCCTCCTGACTTTTTCCTTCTTTTATTCCTGACAAAAGAGGACACTAGTTCTCTCTTATTAAATTCAGTGTTTTGTCTGATATTTGTGGTGCTTGTAACATTTTCTTCATCTTTCTTCCTTTCTTGACACTGTTTCTGTACCTTTGCCCCACCAATTTTTAGTCTCTGATTTGTTTTCTGGGGTTTTCTCTCCAAAATACTCGTTCCTTTTGATGCCACAGTTTCTATTTCTAATGTATCACTGCAGTTCTCACTTTCTACCTACCAAGCAGGTGGTTAGACAGAAGGGGAGAATGTCTCATGTCCCAAGGCTTGTGATGGTCCCAAGATCTTGCACTGTGAATTAAAGTTCCAAGTCTCCAGGTTCTCTCTAACTGTGGTATCTAAGATGTAGTGGTCTCATTCTTCCTGGCTCTATCTTTTCCCTGAGAGAGTTGAATTTGGAAATTTTTTGCATTATTCCTTCTTTCATCTGCTCTGAGAAGATGAGCTTCTACCCCTTCCTTTAGTTTTGTCGTTACTAAAAGAATAATTTATTTTTCACAGATTTCTATTTTGAGTGCTCTTCTCCAGCAGCTTGCTGCAGTTGTCATTCATAGTTTCTAAGCTGGGGACAGAGAAATCACTGAGCCATGGAAGAGTAACTAAAGTGGGAAAATAATAAATTCAGGAGAGTGTCTCTTCTTTAGCTTACCTTCAGCTGATATTTGCATTGTTAATGAGGGTATGCATTTGCTTTCAGTTTTAAACAGAAAAATAGTAAAAAATTATGTGAATTTGATAACTTTCTGAAGAAGCTTCTGGCTCTTTTTTCAGCCAAGCTGATTTTCAAAGCCTGGCAACATATACTTACACTTAAAGTTTCAGCTGTGTCTGTACATCTAATGCATTTTGTCTGCTTGAGGAGGAAATTCCCTGTATGGTGGTTAAATATAAGCAAACGTAGTATTGTCTCTCCTGTGCTGGTTGTCACTCCTACCTCTCTCTAGCACAAGTTACCTACGCATAAGATACAGAAGAGTAAGCATTACAGTAAGAATATGTTGTACAAGTGCAAAAGACCACACCTTGTTCTTCAAAATATTTCAAGTTTCTGAGGCATTTTTCGTAAGCTAATGTTTTTAAAAATCTAGAATCCACAGCCACCATGTGAGGCCATATAGGCTTCAGCTTTTTTCTTATCTGAGGTTGTTGACCTCAGGAGAGGAGGAGAAGGTTACAGGGTCAAAGTCTTTTCCTCCTTGGAGCTTGCTGCTTGCTGGGAGAGGGTTGGCTGGAAAATAGATGTTTTAGAAAAAGGGTTGAGGGTCATGATTTTAATTCTGTTAGGGAACAGCTGGTTTGAGTTTCTTCCCACTTCTATCTTCCCTCCCTTCCTCACAAATCCATGGAGAGAGAAAAATTTGTTCAGAGGAAAGCAACACAAAAATAAAGGATTGTAGTATTTTCATCTTTAAAATGGATCATATTTGTTATAGGACTTCACACTAGGAGAGAGAAGAGGAAATTATTAAAATAATTGAAATCCATTATTGTTACAAGCATTGGATTGATACTGATCTAGAGTGTCAGAGCTTTATTTGTTTTCCTGTCAACAGTTAAAATGTTAATAGTAATTTTTTAATGGGGGTTTTTTGTGGATAAACAATATGCATTGCACTTTTTAATTTAGTGATGGACAAGGCTAATTTTTAATATATTGCGTTAGCTTACAGACAAGCTGGTGAAGAAAGATGGTTTGATTTGGGTATTTCTGTTCAGATTTTCTTCATCTTGGCGTGCTGCTTTCATGCACTAAGACCAAAGAGAGAGAAGGAAACTCACAACTCTCAAATGAATGGCAAACTAGGAACAGATTTTTCATCTGTGCTCCTCTGAAACACTGGCCTCAGGCTGTGTTGGTGTGTGGCTCAACAGCAATCAGAGGTCATAATTTCATTGGCGGTTAGCATCAGGTTTAATTTTTCTAATATGTTACATTTACCAAAATGTCTGGTTTCAGTTACACTTATGCACTGACTGAATCAGCTTTGAACAGCATGATGTTTTAAGGTACCCGAAAGGCTACAAGAACGTTTATGGAACACATATGCTAATTGTTTTTAACCACTTTCCTTTCTAAACACAAAAATGTGTTTTTGGAAAGCTATTTAGCGGTAGTAGCTAATGACGGTGTGCATTTATTCTAAGAAATGAGCACAAGGAATAGGTAAAATAGTTGTTTTAACAAGACTGCCATCTACTGATTTTCACAATTAAAAATATCCCTGATGACTAGATTTTTTTATAGGTTTGTTTTCAAGATTTGCAAAATCAAGAAAATTGTAAAATCTTTCTGTCACCTTAGGAATGCGACCAGGTTCACATTGATGACGTGTCTTCAGACGACAACGGTCAAGATTTAAGGTACAAGAGAACTCCTTAAGATAAAAAGTTGCTTTGCAAATTCCTTCCTGGGCAAGTGATGGGCTGCTGGAATGCTCACAGTAGCCTGCTCCCTTTTAACTATCTTCTGTGCAACCCAGCCAAGTGAGTAGCTGGTGGTTCAATGTAGACTGTTGCCTTTTAGTAATCTGTGGGGGTTTTTATGTCTGCCTAGCACGTATAATTTTGGAACAGACGGCTTTCCCGCGGCTGCCACCAGTGCCAATCTGTGCCTGGCGACCGGCGTGCGCGGAGGAGTGGACTGGATGCGGAAACTGGCCTTCCGCTACAGACGAGTAAAAGAAATATACAACACCTACAAAAACAATGTTGGAGGCAAGTGACTCTGGAGTATCTAACAAACACAGATTAGAGGTCGTAAATGGGAACAACTGGTTTCTACTCCGTTTTTACATAGTAGTGCTTAATATTCTGTTTAGTTTGCAGTGTGTGGAAAATTGTCTGAGCTAGTGAAAGCAAAGGAAAATGACAGAGCGCTACTTAATACCAGTGCAGACATGCCCTTGTCTACTCCACAGGTCTTCTTGGTCCAGCAAAAAGAGAGGCTTGGTTACAACTAAGAGCAGAAATTGAAGCTTTGACAGATTCTTGGTTAACACTTGCACTGAAAGCACTCACCCTCATTCATTCGAGGTGAGTACTAAAAATACGAAGGAAGCTCTAGGGTGTCTGATGATGATCTGGAAGAGGCTGTCTGGTCTGGTGGGCAGAAGGCTGAACCTGGAAGACCTTATCTTCATTCCTTATTCTGGTCTGACCATGCCACACCATCTGAAAGGTGGCAAAAAAAAGTTCTTTTTATGTGGCAATAATAATATTGAGGGGTTCTGATGGGAGGGATAAGATTTTCCTTCTATTGTTTTGTTTTGGTTTTTTCTGTTTTGCTTTGTTAAAAAAGGATATTTGCATTTTCTCTTCCATAGGACGAACTGTGTGAACATTCTCGTAACAACTACTCAGCTAATTCCAGCTCTGGCAAAAGTCTTGTTGTATGGACTAGGGGTTGTATTTCCCATAGAGAATATTTACAGTGCAACTAAAATAGGTGAGCTATTTTTATCATGTTGTGATACATTTAAAGCTGTATTTCTTAAAAAAAAAAAAGGTATTGTAGTCTATATTTAATTCTAACATGCTTTCATGGTAGCAAATACAGAGATTAGTAACACCTGATCCTCACGAAACAGTGCTAAAACATCCTAAAAGCACTTTTCAAATGTGTGATGATCCAGCACAGAAAGCTTTTTATAGCTCTATTAACAGAGGTGCAGTCTCTGTTAGGAAGAAATGTATTTGCCTTTTTTTCATCATTTCTCAAAACTGTGGGGCTGTGTAGCAGTCGGGAAGGCTTTTTAGTAGGCTGTAAGTGCAGAACACTGGAGTCTCCCCAGAGCAGCAGGAGAAATTCTTTAAAGGTAAGCCCTGGCTCCATTTGTTTTCATGGGCTCTGGAGCAAATTTTGGTAAACAATTTACCAGAAGCAAGAATGTTTTCCTGCAGAATGTAATTATTTAAGTTTCTTCAAACTGACTGTAATAAGCTTCAGCCAGGAAAATGTTTATTTCTGTTTTCTGGTTCAATATAAAAGATGTTATTCTGAGTATGTAGAAGTACCCCAGACCAGATGGCAACGGTATTTGTAGTTTTTAATGTGATCATGACATATCTGTTCTGTCTCGGATTCCCTCAAACTTGTGGGCTACACAAAAACATTTTTCATGTGTTCTTAAGATCTGTAATACAGCAAGCTCAAATAGTCAAGAAAAAATTGTGGGATATTTTTGTTTGTTTTATTAAAACAAAACAAAACAAAAATTTGTTCTGAGTTTTACAGAGAAATTTGAAAGCACTACCCTAAAAGATTTAAAACTGTTTCCTGGATATCAAAGTTACAGTGCCCTCTGTCAAAACTGTATAGTAAATTATAATTTTGAAATATAATACTTTAAAAACACATTTTAATTAAAACATATTTTAATAAATCTTCACTTGTGACTTCATTTACATGGGATAGAAGGATGTTTTTGGAAAAATGTGTTCTGTCACTGTCGCTGACTGTCACAGGAAACCATGAGATTTTTGTAACATGACACGATTCATAATATTCAAATCTTGTTTCAACTTAGTGTTGGAGGTTTCTTATGGCTGGCACTACTGCTAAAGGGTATCATTAAGTAGTTTGGCTTCTCTAATGGCTAGAAAACTTCATTTAATTTCCAACCTACTTTTTCTTACTCTTTCATTGTTCTTTAGCTGAAATAACTAGTTTAAAAAACACAGTTTTTCCCATCCATTGTTGTAGACACGCAGGTTAGCATGTCCCATGGCCAGACTAAAGTGACCTTTCAGAATGGGGACATTTGAGAAAACTCAACTCTAAGCATTTGCTTTCTTCCTGGCTTCTCAGTACCAGTACCTGAAGCTTCCCAGTATGGGTACAAATTGAGAGAGAGGAGATTTATATTAGCTATTAGGAAGAAATTCTTTACTGTGCAGGTGGTGAGACACTGAAACAGGTTGCCCAGGGAAGTTGTGGGTGCCCCAACCCTGGCAGTGCTCAAGGCCAGGTTGGGTAAGGCCTTGGTTAACCTGTTTTAGTGGGAGGAGTCCTGGCACATGCCAGGGTGAGTTGGGACTAGACGATCTTTAAGGTCGCTTCCAACCCTCAACATTTCTGTGATTCTGTGGTACTTGTGCATAGGGCTGGAGCACTGAGATAATTTCCCTAGGTGTGTTCAGGGAAGGAATGACCCATATTAATGGATCCCAGTGCAAGATCAAGGACATGGCCCATGTACTGGATTACAGGCATTTAAATCTAAATCTTTTGAGTGACCTTCTAAGTCAGTATACTACTGTTTTAGGAGCTGTGATTAATCTTGTCACAGGTTTTGGAGAAAAAGCTCGAATTTCATCTCATATTCAATCAATTTACTCAAATCAGGCTACTGGTCGTAAACAAATGGTAGATAATTCTCCTGGTAGGGAAATCCCCCACAAAATCTGTGTCATATTAGGGAATGAGACAAGAAAGGTGATATTGTGAACCTCTAGTATGCTATGTCTGTGCTGCAATTGGCCTTGTTACACCATCCCAATGGACAGACTCTTCTCTCCCTGTAGGTCTACTTAAGAATTCCAAGGGTTGGGGAGATCCAGGCTAAAAAGTTATTTATTTGATGTCATCCCATCACCACCTACCCTGAATAGTCTGATCTTTTTCTTTCAGGAAAGGAAAGTTGTTTTGAGCGAATAATTCAAAGATTTGGAAGAAAAGTAGTGTATGTTGTTATAGGAGATGGTGTGGAAGAAGAACAAGGTGCAAAAAAGGTAATGACTTTCTTTCTGTGAGGGTTGGTTTCAAGGTGTCTGACAAATTGTCTTTTATTCAACATGGGACAGCATGCATTGACATTTAGGTTGGATATCTTTGCCTTATGAAATCTGTGTTGAACATATCTAGTAGAAGGCTGGGTAAGACTATAGATAATGATTTGCCCTGCTGTTCTCCAAAAGTCACATTAAACTATGTATGTTTGATGTATTTCAAAAAGGGGCCAGAAAATGGACCCTGGCTTTTGTGCCAAGAACTAATAATTGTGTTTTCCTTGGCAACCCAAAATACCACATAGGATGTTATGAATGTAAGCAAAATATGGTGATTCTTACTGATCAAAGGCAGTGTGCTGTTTGACTGTATGAAATACGTATATGTCACACCTTGAAAAGACATGTAGGACTGGAGTAGGTATACAGGAATTTCCGTTTTCTTGTGTGTCCATAATTTGGATTCTGCATTCAGGCAGCAACCTGTGGCTTGGCAGTCATTCATAACCTCAGATAACTGAGCAGAGGATACTATTTGACTGTCTATTATTTTTTGCTTTCCGCTGAGAAGAAAGGAAAAATTCACTTTTTTTTTTTCAATGTGAATTAAGCTGCATAAAAAGCAACACTTCCCACTCACAAATAATAGGCATTCCTTGCTATTCTACCCAAGATAGTCTGCAGTTACACACTCTTTGCTTGGAGGAATGAGGCATAACACTGGCTATTTGAATAATAGGAGAAAGAGCAGGAAAATGGGCATTTCTGTTCTCGCTTCCTTTCACAGATAAATTGCTTTTACACAGCTGCTTTTTCAGCACAAAACTCTCTGTGATACTTCTATCTCTTTCCACTGTGACTTTCTAAATTGGAGAAGTGAAACTAATTAGTCCACATGGCGTTTTAACAACCATTGATTGGTTTTGCTTCATGAAATCTGGGTTTTGTGCCCCTGAAGCCTTGCGGGTAGGTTCCCGGCTCGTCCCAGCACTTCGCAGAGTCTTAGTTTCATATATCCCTTTGGCGGACTGACGGGAACAGTTTGCTCCTTTCTCCTTCAGAAATGCCTTTCATCTTTGCAGCGAAATGTTTTCCCGCTGCAAATGATTACATTTTAAAAGCTGTATTTAAGATCAGGAGGTAAAAAAATTCCTTCTCTTTGTTCCTTTTCTGTTGCTTGGTGAAATAGTGTTGTATATGATAATGGCAGGAGGAGTCCTTTTGGTAACATTATCTATTTCAATGCTTTTTTCAATAGGAAACATGATTCAGAAAAGCATAAGAAAAAGCCTTTCCAGTTGCTAAGAGGAGTAGCAGTATAGAAAGTTCCTTTGTGCAATTACTTCTGTGTATTCTTTCTTGGTGGAAGGAATTTTCAGGTTGAAAGCATGTTAGATGCTCTGGATTAAATTATCTGCCGCAGCAATGCCAGAGAAGTCAATAAGTAGATCAGCAGTCCTGCCTTTCTGCATAAACTGTCAATCTGATATAGGAAAATGCTTCTGTGATTCTTGTCCTGCTTCTTACTTCATCTAATAAGAAATCACCATTTCACACTGTGAAAGCAGGATTTGCCTCTTTAGTTTTGTCCTTCACATCCTGCAAGAGCAGAAACCACCCAGTGCCTTGCAGTATGAGGAGCTGCTTCCAACTCAGATGATGTCTTATTGGTTATCTGCTCCTAAAGGTTTTTTTAGGGTTACTAGGAGGAGCAAGCCTGGGAATGCACCCGAGTGTTAAAGTGTTAAATCCATGTTAAAGGCATGTGCCCTGTCTAAGGAATAAATCATACTGCTGTATTAAAAAACAGTGTAAGTCTGGACCTTCTCTGGGGAGCACACAAACAAAATAGAAGCTTTACCTCCAAAGCATGTCCATCCAAAGAGGCATAACTGTCCTGCAACATACCACCCCACTATCATGCTTATCCCCGGAATCTTGGTAGCTGGTGCCTTCTTGCCTGCCTTCCCGTCAGCATGTCAGGTTTTGTGGTATTCTCAGAGAAGGGACAGGTCTTCTGTTACCCCTTTGCACAGCACTTTTCTGTAGGGGTTTGGCCTGTGGTCAAGCCATTAGTATATGTGTGTTTCTTTACACTACTTAGAACATAAACAGTACACCCTTCTTTAGCTAGCACTTCATTGATCACATGGAAACTGTAATGAGTCTTTTCAAGTGAGCATGTAAATTCAAGCCTATTTCAAGCCTATTTAATTCAAGAGGTTTTTTTTTTTCCACTGTTCATTCAGTGAATAAAAAAAAGTTGAGCTTCCAGCTTAGCGGGTAAGAAAGTTAAGGTTTATTATTAAAAATAATTTACCAATCATTTATAAATTGCTTCATCATAAAAAAAGATTTTCATTTATGTGCTTCATTCATGGAAAATCTTGAGTCAATACAGCAGTAGGAAAAATAAAAGACACATTTAAAATCTTTTGATTATTTTCATTAGTCTAACAATTCATAATGAAAACTTTTTAATACCATTTAAAAGATCACTGCTTTACTGAGAAACATTTTTAGGATAAACAGTTTGTTCATAAAATGCCTCATTTGGTTAATGTAAGTAAACGTAATACACTGAAGAAACTGCACACTGTTACATTTCTGGTAGCATCAGTCAAACTACGATATTGGCACCTTTGTTTAGCTGTCACTTCCAGTAAAATATTTGATGAGACAATTAAAATTCTCAGGATGTTTGCATTGTGGACTGAGAAATAATCGTGCCCTTCTGGATCAGTGCAGCAACCAGCCAGCCTGGCTGTAACACCAGGGTTCACACAAAGGTTGCTACCTTCATATCTGTTTCCTCAGGAAAAGAGGGAGAGGAGGGCAGAGAACAACCAGTGTGAACGTCCAAAGGGTGCTCCGGAGCTGCTGGCACCAGTGCCGGTGCCGTGGGGGGCAGAGCCGCCGCCTCTGAGTGCCACTGCGGTGACACAGCTATCCCCAGTATAAGTTTCTGCCGGCTTCTGCCAGAGATTCCATTGTCTCAGCATTTTATTTTGCTTTGCTTTGTTTTGTGTTTTGGGTTTGGAGGTTGTGTTGTGTTTGTTTTGTTTTGTTTTGTTTTGTTTTGTTTTGTTTTGTTTTGTTTGAGCTCATCCTTTCCCTTTGCTTTTGGAGACATTTGGGAAATAAGACAGAAAAACCCCAGCTCCTGAGTTTTTCTGCTTAGGAGAATTCTCCAAAGGATTTCTAATTTGTGAGAAGAGACAAAGGCTCTCTGCACTGAGGAGCTGGATTTTACATCAGGTGATTCAGGAGAGCCTGGGCAAATGGGCTTCTCCCTTTGTCTCCAAAATGGTCATGCTGCATTGGAGGGAAATTGTGAGGAAAAATCATAAATCTTTGTGGAGCAATAAATAGAATATAAATGGGTATCCAATATGCCACTGCTTTTAAGCTCACAGTCACACTGTGCTGGTCAGATTTGGGGTAGGAAGTAAAGACGGCCGCTTAGCAAATCTGGCAATAATACAACAAAAATACCATGAAAGATGACAAAAAATTATGAGTTTTCTATTCAAATCCATCCCAAATCTCAGGAGTAAGTTTTTTGTATAAATATGTATTAATTTAAGGGAAGGAGGATAGAAGACAGTCTGTCCTTTTTGGTATTGCTATCAAAAAATGGATTTGTTTTGCATGTGTATTAATAGAAACACTCTATTTTGTGGATAGCTGAAGTTTTGTACTTTTAGTAGGTACATGCTGAAAATAAAATTTATTTATTTATTTATTTCAGAAATAAAATTGCTTCATATTTTAGGTTATTTAATAATACTTTAATTATTAGGCTTACTAAATTTGTAGTTTCATTTTTTTATGCTTTTTTCATCAAAATCAAATTCAAACTTTGCCACCATGTTTAATTTCAAAATGTCATAAAAATGAAATAATTTGAAAAATTCATAGATGTTTTATTACTAAGTACCATCTACCAAAAAAATCATTATTTTTAAAAGACAGAATCTTCATATTTACTCAGAAGATATTGAAATAGTACACTTAGAGTTTCATTAGATACTAATGCATCCAGTTTCACCACCTATTTATTAGTGGTTAGCATTTGGCATCCATTCTCCCGCAACAGCAAATGTGAGATTAGCATTTCTTGCTTTGCTCAGAATAGAAGTGTTCTGCATGACATGTGTGCTAAGTGTTGGCAGGGATGGCTTTTTAAAGGCAATATTTAGTACATATATATATACAAAGGATCTCTTGCCCAGTCATTTGGCAAGAGAAAATGTACTTCCGTCTCATGGGTGTGTTTCCACTTTTGACATGGCTAAATAGATGTGAATAAACAGAGCATGTTAATACAGGAATAATATATAAGGTTATGTATGATAATTTTGTTACTTTAAAGGTTTTAGTTTCATACAATCATTTATTATCTTAGGGTGAAAATCCTTGTACATGCCTCATGGAAACACATGCATCTATATGAACACATGTGCGTGAGAATTTATAAATATACACTCAAACATATAGATATATATAGATCTGTATCAAGTTTGTTTCCCCTCCTCACAGCTCTGAAGGCTGTACTGTAGGGCCAGGCTGATAGAAATCTGAATTGGCCACCTTCAGCCATGCCCAGGGAGTCAGTGCAGATTCCAGCCCCATGCAGCCACCACGTTCCTGGTGTGCTTTATTTCTTGGGAGTGTGCAGCTGGCCTTTTGACCTACATGCAGGAGAACTGAAAATAATTATGATCCTGAGATTTACACAACCTCTTTTTTTTTCATGAGACTCTCTAGTATCATTCCACACCTCACTCCTGTGACTACATGGAGTAAATATAGGTATACTCCTTTCACAGACAGACATAAATAAAGCAGAGGATATTTAACTGAATTTGAAATAGAAAGATATAGTCAAAATAATGTCTGCTTACAGTTTTAGTTTAAAATCTGACCATCAACAGCTGACCCATAAACAGGATAATCCAAAATTCGATATTGCACATGGGCATCTAGCAAAAGGGGCCGTAATTTGATTCAGCAGAAGCTAAACCTTCTGTTAAATCATTCAGAGTCTTTAACTGCTCTCTCTGCCTGGTGTGTCTACACTCTGTGATGCTGAGGTTGTTACTAGGGAGGCATTATAAAGCTGGAGCTGCATGAAGTGGGAGCTGGAAGCCAAGAATTTATTGCTATAGTTCTCCCTATTCATTGGTTTGCTGCATGACCTTGGAGGCCATCCATGTCATTGACTGTTGGCTTCTGCAGAGACACTTTGCAGAGGCAGGTGTCCACCAAACTCTTCGCCATGCCACATCATAGGTGTGCTGTTTACACCTCCCTGACCCTGTGGCTAAGGCAGAGCTGCTGCCAAGCTGACTAAGAGGAGGAGCAGGGAGCTATGGCTGGCTGTCAGGGAGAGCAGCTGTGTCCTACCTGACTGGGGTTTGAGAGAGGACAGCTGCAATCTCACAAGAAAAGGAGGCAGCACTGCTGAGCATCGCCAACCTGTGCAGTCATCCGGCAAACAGCATGGACCTGCTGCAAGCACAAACCTGTGTCCCTTTGTCCTTGATGTAGTACCCCTATCAGATATTACAAATTCTTCCAGAAAGATCTTGCAGCCTAACTCAGAGATAGGTGCACAGAAGCTTTTGCCAGGTCCAGAGAATGGCATGATTAGTAATTTTTATTTCGTGTTGCTCTTTCTGGTTCATTTCCTGAACATGATGCGAGAAGTTCATCTTTAGGAAATCTGTGAGTTGGAAAGCAGCAGTGTCTGGCCTGACGGAGCACAGAGGGTCGGCTGCCTGTAAAATGTAACAAGGAAGACAGTGGGACATGGAGTTGTAACTGAGTGAGCGGACTGCATCTGCTTTCTATTGCTGGTGGAGCATAGAGACAGTACAGTGGAAGTCCAGATTAAAGATGTAGAAAAAAAAGGTGTTGTAGTGTTTAACATTTCCTTCTTGAGCAAAGGATATGCCTATAAAAGTGTTTTGGAAATATCGTAAGCATTTTTTTCCAAAAACACCTCAATTGTCTCTGAATTTTGTTAGGTTTGTTCTCTCCTTGTCAACCATCATTCATGAATTTATCTTCAAGCTGAGATTCAGTCTGCTGTTTCTCAAGGCCTTGTAACACCCTAGAGCAAAGCAAAGCAGAACAGGACCTGTTACAATGGTGTTTTCTTGGGGGTCATTTTGCTTTCTTCCCGAAGAAATTCCTTTGCTCTAGAAGCTAGGCATACTCTGAATGTGGGCACGTGTTGATGCATCCATATTGCATCTTCATTCAGATCAGGAGTATCATATCAAAGAAGAAACCATAGGCTCTGTGCTAAAGTGTTTGCCTTCTGAGACAGGTATAAAAATTACAGTAAACATGCAGCTGGAAAAAGTGAGTTTAACATTGTTTTCAAAATTTTTCTCTAACTTAAAATTTGAGAAGACCAGAATGAATAAAAGGAGATCAGAATAAAAGTGACAGAGGGGATGGAGTTTTGCCACTGATTTCACTGGAATCAGGAATTTACTCAGGAGCTGCTGAAGTAGGATGATGAAAGCTTCTTTGAGAAGTCACAGATAAAATGCTTGGGGAACTTAGAAGCTTATGTGATAATAAATTGCTTGTGGGTTGCCTCCTAAAGATGCCAGGACACAAACTGACCCAATGAAAAGGTGAACACAATCATGTTAGCCTCCAGAATACTGTTCAATTGAAACTATTTTCCCGTGGGATTTACAGAATAGTTTCCTGACAAAAGCTGATGGCTTTTTCTTTTCTTGATTTACACAAAAGTTCATGTTGACATTATAATCCCCAGTTTCAAGTATAAAAATAGTTCTTAATCAGATTTTTACCCTTCGTGAATGAGGTAATCTCTGCTTTTCCCTGGGATTTGTTTTTTTGGTTTATTCAGGTTCTTTGCAAAAGTATTTGTGCTCCAGACAGATATTATTACAACTAATAGGAAAAAAATATGTATTTATTTTAATATCCCATATGGAAAAGATGTTTTAAGATCAGTGTTAGCAATGACCAATGTTACACAAGCCACTGGGATAAAATCCTTTTCAAAGTGATGTGAGCAACACATGAGTTATTCTGAATCACCATTTCTGTTTTTAACTCATCTGCCAGCAGTAGTTTTACAAGGAGCAAATACATTTTGATAGTAAACAACACTCACTTTCTTTATTTTCTTTCTGTTCCCTTCCTCAAACTTCCACATGCTTTGTGTATGTTATTTGTCTTATTTTTTTCCAGAAGTAATCTTTTCTTCTGCAATGTTCTGAAATCTGTCTTTCATATAAAGAGATTAGAAGACCCTCCCTTCCTTATGATCTCCTGATGTGTTTGCTGTAGCTCCTATTGTAAATAGATTTGCTTTTATTGAGAATTTATGCTTAGGGGGTGGGTCAGAGAAACCAGACATAAACATGAAGGACTCGAGGTTTTAAGAGCTCTTTTTCTCTCCCCCAAGTGTTCTCTTATCCCTGTGAAAGACAAAGGGTGGGTCTAAATACCAGAATGCTTGGGGTTATTTTTACATGTTGTCTGTGCTGTTCACAGCATGCTATGCCATTTTGGAGGATCTCGAGCCACTCTGACCTTATGGCCCTTCACCATGCCTTGGAACTGGAGTACTTGTAGCAGCTTAGCAGCACTTTCAAACCTCAGAGCCTCCTTCTGCCCATGGATGAGATGCCTGTGTCTTGTGTCAGCATTGGACTACAGAACTTTGTGATTTCAACATGTTGACGTACAGCTGCAATTGGTCTTAACCCTTGCCCTTTCAGTAAACGGAGGAGCATGTCTTTTTCTTCAGAACAGCTGTTGGCTCTGGTACTGCGAGTCCAACGAAAATAAGCCATGCGAGTGTTTGAACAACTCATCTTTACCATATTTGCTACCAGAAAGAAATAGAGAAGGAAAAAGAAAATTAAAAAACATTAAAAAAAAAGGAAAGGAAAAAAAAAAAAAAAAGAAAAGGAAATAAGAGGTTCATACCTGTGAAGAAAAGAAAAAGGACCTGCAAATGCTTTTTAGTTTTTAGTCTCTTCAATGTGACACACACCGTTTCTTCAACACAGCAAACTTGATTGCACAATGAAGACTGATATTTTACAAAATACCAGTGGAGTAATTTTCTTATAAAGAAGGTTTACTTTTTGGTTTCTCATACCCAGGGTACTCTGTACATCTTTACTTATTTATGAACAGACTATATTTTGACATCATATAACTGAGGATATGTATAATAGGATTAAAGGCTATTATAAGCCTTTGCCTTATGGTACAGCAACTACTTTTGATTTTAGCACATTACAGAGTAGTTTAAAATATGTCTAATTTAAACTAATAGATACATCACTGAGACAATCATGTACAGGAAGAATTTTTTGTGTAAATTTGTAATAATGAATGATTCTTTTACATATTGTTAAGGTAAATGCTATTGAAAGATAGTAATGCCTTGTTGGTGAAGAATGAGGCCACATGTGCACAAACTTGTGCAGTGCCTTATCAATGTGTTGGATATAAATATGTAGATAATGGATTTTTTTTAGATAAATTTGTCAAGACCAAAAGCATGGATGTCAAGTGTCAATAGGAATTGGGTTTTGTTCTCAGCTGTTTCTCTGCCATTTTCTTCTCTCACCCACTCTGATTATGTAAAGACTGATTTTGTGTGTCCCCCCTGGTCAAAGCAAATACAGATAAAATACAAGTGAAGAGGAGGCCTTTATTTTCTTTTTGTTTCCTCTTTTAAAGTTAACATATTAACCCTTTTTTAGAGCATTAAAAAATTAATTAGGAGAGTCATTCCATAAAGAAATAGAGAAAGAACACAAATATATTTTAAGATGTAACTTAAACTGGAACCTTGGTACTGAATAGCTTTTGTCTCATCCAAAAATGAAAGAAACTATCACTAATTAGTGAATACCACTAATATTTTTAGAAATTAGAAATGAGAATATTTTGGAGAAATTAAACAAGAATCCTCATATACATTTAAGTTTTTTAATCCTCTTCCACCAGGAGTCAGATTTTCCTAAGATATAACATCCATTGCCGGCAATGGAAATGCTAAAATGGTTACCACTAAGGAGTTAAAATTTGCTTTTGTCTGCAAAGGACTCAAAGGACAAACCTAGACTGTGTCTTTCTGTGACTTGTGACTTTTCTGATCTTGAAGGCTGTGAGCTACTTGATTAAATAAACTGTTAGTCTGACTTTTTGGCTTGAATTGTACCAATTCCCTTTGCCCAGTTAAATATCTTATTAAAAAGAAGCCTCACCTTTGTTAGTTCATTCTCCGGCTTCTCTTCTTTTGCTTTTTTAAAAAACCACCAGCCTTGAGACAGCTACCTGCAGAGCTACGGAGCACCAATGTAGCTACATATCAACACCCTTCTCTATTGGAGGAATCATATTGCTGCTAGAATAAAATGTTTGTGGATTGCTTTAGTACCAACGGAGAGGTTTTGATCTTACCAAGACTTGCACATGTGCTTTACTTTACCCAGTATGAGTGCTGCCACTCATGCAGTACTCACATACATACATAAAGCACATTGTGGATAGTTTTTAGAATTGAGACTATAATTAGCCTTTTTTTTCCTCAAACAAAGTAGACAGTGATGGGGGGGATTGGTTGTCCTTTTTTTTTTTTTTCCCTTGGCTCTTTTTTAATTTTTAGTCACTCGCTGACTGAAAAAAATAACAAAGTTTATCTGGGCCTTATTGTACAAAAAGTGTGTTGTGTCCACAATTGTGTACAGAATTTTTCTTCATTATTTTGTTTTAAATTAATAAAATTGATTTGTGAACGTATTAAACAATTGTCTTGTATGCAAGTCTGTGATAGGTCTGCCCTCTGGGTTGGGAGTGAAGGAGACATCTCTCATCTCTTTGCTGTCCCAAGACAGAGAAGTTGTTCACCTTCTTGTGCCCAGCTGAGATGTTAAATAGGTTAAAGAATACTTGCATCTAGTTACAGAAGGCTCAGTTAGATGGGCAGCAGTGGTTTTTCTTAGCAGCAGCAGCTCGAGATAGTCAGTACAGAGTAAGGCCTTGGTGTCCTGGAAATGTGTCTCTAAGTGACTCACAGAAGCAAATGCCTGAACTTCAGGTGCCATGGTGCCTCTGTCATCCAAAGCAATCCATGTGCTGAACGGATGAGTCCACCATTCAGACATCTCACTCAGGGCTACAAGAAGTCTCCCATGCTCTGAGGTTCTACAGGTCTGAACTGTAAAATTCAGGGAATTCTGGGAATTCAGGACTGGTATTAACTCTTCCAAGCACAGAGCAGGGCTGCTCTTTAAATTGCGAAGAGTAGCAGTGACCACCATTTTATAGCAGATGCTTTGATATACACACATGGCCTGGTGAAGGTCTCTCTTCTCTGCCCATCAGTGAGAGCCTTGACTGCCAGCTGGTTAGCACACACGCTCACTCTCTGGTCTATTGAGACTCAACAAATAGAAGCAAAACCAAGACCAGTTAAGGACCTGCT
This sequence comes from Dryoscopus gambensis, assembly GCA_013389985.1. Classification (NCBI taxonomy): domain Eukaryota; kingdom Metazoa; phylum Chordata; class Aves; order Passeriformes; family Malaconotidae; genus Dryoscopus; species Dryoscopus gambensis. The sequence goes on along the minus strand of WEIT01019403.1, from coordinate 53,407 downwards.
TCTACATACTTGGCACCATCATGGAAGTTCCACGCTCAGAGTTGAATTATGTTTGTGTGTTTTCAGCACAGCACCAGTGATGCTGGAAATTAGTCCAATGAAGTAAGCATTTAAATCCCCCCTGAAGTCAGTGTCTTTCTGTCTGAGCATCTCAATACTCAGAAAAAGAATTATTTTTTTAAGGAGCATCATATGAAGACCCTTCTTAAATCAAAATCTTGTAAGCAAGGAGTCCTGTAGAGTGAAGGAGATCATGTAGGCAGCTCATAAACTTGGGGTCCACTTTTTGAAACATGTCAGCACTGCTTGAAGTTTCTATTTCTTAGATGCTCACTGATAAATATGTTCAGCTGTAATGGTTTTCATTCTAAGAATAACACACATGTAACTTTAAAGTAGTGCCAAGAAAGTGAAATTAAAAATAGTCATTATTATTATTTATGTCTTTCATGACTGGATTGCATGCTCAGTGAGTGGTACCTTTGTCTCAAAAATGCTTGCAATTCAAGCCAATAAAATATTGTTAGAAATTCTTTTTTGCCTTTTCCTTCAGTTTTCTACTTCTTCAGTGTTGAATTCTGCCCTGCAACATGAGTAGAGGATGGATATCAAGAGACATGTTTCTTTGTGTCATATGCCAAGGGAGAGGCACAGGCCTGTCCCAGACTTCCTGTTCTTTGTCAATGGCAAGGCTGCATAGCTGCCACTTTTGCCATTCTCTGTTTAGCCAGAGATTGGCTCTACCAAAGCTGTCCAGCTCTCTTGTGCAGGCAAGGGGCTAGAAGAAAATGGGAAAATCCAGGGGAAAACAGTCATCTCCCAGGCTGGAAAAAAAAAATAGGGAAGGGGTGTGAGGGTTAAAAGGCTGCAACTGCAAAGAGTGTCTTTAGGAAACCAGGGAGGGTCACCCAGTATTCCTAGATGGCCTCCTAGCAGCTGCCCAGCACTGTGCCCAGGAATGTGATGGGACAAGGGACTGGTGAGAGGTCTCACAGTCTCTTGACTACCCTCTCCCACCAACTTCATGGTGTGAATGGCAGCTTGGCCACAGCATGGTGGACAACAGCACATAACTCAGTATGGGCCTCAGGGGATGATGGGGTAAATGAAGGCGGGGGCTGGTTGCCATCCCTCTTCTGGCTCTTGCTGAAACTCTTGCCCTGTCCCAATTACCTCTGTACAGCTGGGATGCACCTTCCTGTGCCAGAAAGGACACAGCAAAGATGGAAATCTCTGGGGTACATGTCCTGAATTCCCCCCACAGCCTATTAATGTGTGAACTTCTCTGTAATATATATATGCATATATATACATACACACATACATACACATACATATACATACATACATATATGGCTAGATATACAAATATAGATAGACATGTTTGTTGCCAAGCTTTGTTATGACAGCAAAATTAAAATGGTGTATCATTGACCCTGTTGCCTAAGTGACTTTAAGCAAATGGTTTGCAATAGAAAATGCCCCTTACTCTCATTCTCCGGCACAGATATAAAAGATAAATAAAGCTTTTATATTTGACTACTCAAAACATTCATCTTTGTAACTGTCAGCATTTCAGTTTGTGTGAGTATAAATAAACTTTCATGTTCTGATACACCAGGGAACTTTTTGTTGTTGTTTTTTACTAATATTCTATATTGCCATTTCTGGTTTTTAAGTGGCTGTTTGTTCCTTCTAATGGTATTAGAATAATAGCAGAAGAAAACCAAAATATTTGGATTGAGCTAAAGGAAAACACAGATATGCCAGCTCTCATGGAAGCCACATGATGTTGCCAGATAACATGGAATGCAGATATAGGCACGAGTATGTTATTAGCAATCTGTCCTTCCCATCACTTCACCAGCGCTGGAAGTGTTTTTGCTGGGAAGAGGTATTTGTGGCTTGGGTTTTGTTTCTCACCCTCACTTTGAAATGTTTTGCACGGACTGCTCTCTATTGCTTCTTGAAGGGCTGGCCTTTGACACTGTGCTATTTCCAGTCTATTGCACAGGTGCATTATTTTCTAAAGTGGGAGTTGAATCATTTGCAAAGGAAGCCCCAGGCTGCTTCATTATCTTCATTGCCAAGTCGCGTCAAATTTGACATGGAAGTGAAGTGAGATCTAGATATTGCATTAAGCCTAGTAGCTGAGACTACAGTGATGGACGATATAATGCAGAGAAGGTGAAATGTAGTAAGAAAAAAAAAAAAGACAAAACATAAATTGGTTTGAAAAATATAGGATAATAATCTAGGAGAATATAATGCAAAGCAGGGAGTGAGGAAGATTGCTGACTTGTCCAGAATGGAGAAAATTATATTTAGGAAGGCAAATTAATTTCTTGGCTCTGCCACAGAATAACCCAAGCATGTTGTTAGGACTCAAGCTCAGCAAAACTAAGTGTCACTGTGGCTGGCAACCAGCAGGACATCCAGGGCTTCAGCTGGTCATGCATGCTCTCCATGGAAAGAGCTGGGAGCCTCAGTGAGGAGCTGCTGAAGCCAGCTACTGGCACCAAAGTATGCACAAAATCCTGCCCTTGCCAGGAGCTTGGGCACCACATCTTGCCCCCTGACTGATGGCTGGGATCGCTTTTCTGTGCAGGACCGGAGGCTGCCCATGCTGAGGAACATGGCAGGAGGTGCCCGTGTCCTGTGCAGCTCCTGCTATTCACCCTCTCTGCAGAAGCTTAGTCATTAGTGACCGCTTGCACAGGATACAGGTGACTTTAAGCCAAGTCTGTTTTCAACCCTATTCAGAGCTATGTGGGAGGCTGCCTGCTGCTAATGCTTTTGGAGAGCTGGAGGAGTTCCGTGGGAGCAGAAGAAAAGAGAAATGCAAATGTGCAAGCTCTCAGTGAAGCACACAAGGATGATGTTTTCAGAGCAAAAACACTTTGCCTCTCTAGAGCTGCTTAATGCAAAGTACAGCAAGTCCTGGGAGCTGGCACATAAATCAGGGCTCCTGCCTCTCAGGCATGTGTTCACACCGCTGAATCCAGTGATGCCCTTAGCTCTCCTCAGAAAAATCCACTGGGTGGACTGAATGCCTCTTTTCCTTCCTCTTGTGGTTTCAGTCCAGCCAGTCACTAAGCCCCACACGGCCACTCACTCAGTCCCCTCACATTTGGATGGGGCAGAGAATTGGAAGAGTGAAAGGGAGGAAACTCATTGGTTGAGATGAAGACCGTTTAATAGGTAAAGCCAAAGCTGCACATGCAAGCAAAGCAGAACAAGGACTTAATTCACCATTTCCCAAGGGCAGGCAGGTGTTCAGCCATCCCCAGGAAAGCAGGGCTTCATCACACGTAATGGTGACTTGGGAAGGCAAACATCATCACTCCAAATATCCCCCCACCTTCTTCATTCCCCAGCTTCATATGCTGAGCATGATGCCATATGGTATGGAATATCCCTGTGGCCAGCTGGGGTCAGCGATGTCCCCTCCCAGCTCCTTGCATGCCCCCAGCTGCTCACTGGTGGGGTGGGGTGGGGTGAGGAGCAGAAAAGGCCTTGACTCTGTGCAAGCACTGCTTAGCCATAATGAAAACATCCCTGAACTGCCAACACTGTTTTCAGCCCAAATCCAAAACACAGTCCCATACAAGCTACTGTGAAGAAAATGAATTCTATCCCAGCCAAAACCAGCAAAACACCTCTCCAGAGTAAACAAGTGCAGTTCTCACTACCAAGACAGGCAACTGAATAGAAACAAAACCATTACATTCCCCTTTACCTCAAGAAATGCTATAATTCCAGAAGGGATTATTAACTTTGCATTAAATTCATGTTCCAGCTCCTAAATCTATCTGTGCAGTCATTATTTATATGTGACTCACTTAAAATTCAGTAGAGGATCTGTGTCATAGACATCAGAGGTCTACTTACATGCCATTTGGTATTTGTCACTAATCTGGGGTCACAGGGGGTCAGCCCAGTAATATCTCCACTACACAGCAGGTAAATCCTCACAGGCTGCTCCTGATACTTTCTTACAAAATGAGAATTTGAAATTCAATTTAAACCATACCGATTTATACCTAGTAAGAGCCTTCCTGGAGCCCTTTTGTTTTAGAAGAGAAAGTTTTTAAAGGGGAGTTGGAACAAAAGAAAACCCTAAACTATATACTTAGTTCTCTAGACGACAAGGAAAGCTTAACAAATTAGGAAGGTTGCAATATCCCTTTCAAACAACAGTTATGAGGGGGGGCGGGGGGGAAGTCAGTTCTTGTGAATATTAGCATTCTTCTTGGTATTTTTATAGGCCAGCTGAAATCCACCGTTCTGTAAGCTTTTCATCCAGAATTGCTCAGATACTTGCTCTTATACCACCTGATTCCTCTCACCATTGCTCCAGTAGCTGTGTGACCCAGCAGATCTGAGGGTTCTGCTGAATGTCTTCGGGCATTTCCCTGAAGAAGAACCAAACCAGGAGATGGGTGTGCCGAGAAGGTAACAGGCAATGTTAGTACCCTCTTGGGAGTGAATGTGCCCTTGTTACTTTTGGCTGTTGTTGCTTGACACAGGCAACAAGCATGTGTTAAATGACAATTGAGAAGTTCAGTTTCTGAAAGATATTTTTAAATTTTCTTTCTTACAGATAAGCAGAACTGGAATTCCTTGAAGTCAAAGACTACATTTCCATCAAAACCTGAACAGAAACTGTCTCTTAAAAATTCCGGACCTTGGATTGCCCACTGGTTTCAATGAAAGTTATGGGCATCTGTGCAGACCTGTAATTGTAGTAGACCCTTAAAGCTTACTGGCCTTTTTGCTTAATATTTGCCCTTTTTTTTCCACTAAGAATAGGAGCAAGACAAACCTGATGAGTGCTATGGCAGTCTGAAGCCAGAGCTTTGACTGGAGACATTTATTTGGTTCTTGAACCATGTTTTGCTTGGAAATGTGGTTTGGTGTTTCTCCTCCTTCCTGCTGAGCAGTCCAAGTCCTGAGCTGGGACACTGGGTGATGAGAGAAGATACTGATCTCATGCTTCTTCTTTTTGCCTTTCTTTTCTTTTTCTTTTTTTTTTTTTTTGACGTATTTTCTTCTGCATTTGTCTGTGAAGAACTGATCTTTTATGACCTTGTTCTTGCCATTTTAATTTCTTCCTAATCCCTGCAATGTCCTTCTCCATATTCCATGATACTCCAGTGTTTTAAATATTGACGATTGAGACAGAAGCTGTTTATTCCTTCCATAATAATATGTAATGCATTTCCTTTTCTTCTCAGATGGAGAATACTGCACCTGAAATGTGGAGAAAAAGTTACAGTTTGGATACTAATATTTTCCACAGGCTTCTAATTACTCTTTCATGTGTACCAAATATAGACTGATGATCAAACCTTTTGTAGGTCTCTGGCAGGATTTTGAATGGTTATGTTGTCTCTGGTCAGGTTTCTAAAACCATTCTAGTAATTTTTAAAACATGCTGGCAAAAGGAGTCTGTTCCACAAGGCACTTGGTTTAGTTCTTAGACAGTGGCTTTCTGGTGAATATTTGTGGTATCGTTCTAAAGTGTGGAAGTACATGGGATTTCTAAACCCTCCGTTTCCTGGTGAGAATAATTCTGGACAGATGGTTTTACTCTCCAGATGACAAACTAATTGCCAACAATTTTGGAGAAATAAAAATCTTATTTGAAATTATGACCTAATTGTTGGGTAAGAAAAGAATAGACCATTGTAAATGCTTCATGGTGTAACATGAATCTGAATATAAGCTAAGAATGCTGCCTTCAAATCAGTCTGTTAATTACCCTTCCTTAGACTTGTGGGTTGACATTCTGTTCATTCAGAAGCCTAAAGTATAAGGAGATTTTGGCTCTCTTAAACGGAAAAAAATCATTTAATCCACTCCTTTCTAAATGGAAATGGAAAGTAGACCCCCTTCAAACACACTTTGAACTGGAATGAGGGACAGTTGCAGTCTGAGGTTAAATCTCGTTATTTCCACAATTCAGTAGAGAGATTGAGATTTAGATTTTTGGCCTTTTGGTTTACTAATCCACCTAAAGAACCAAATGAAATCACTTTTAATCTGCAAGAGGGTAACTAAGTGAGAAAAGTAAGATGCAATATTTTTGTGGCAGAACTGGCACATGAACATACTGAAACACATGTAACAAGCATTCTCCAAACCTCTAACCTGTGTGTTTCACTCCCTGTCGCTTGGATTTAACTTCAAGCATCAATTGTGGTCAGTATCAGCCTGCATATGAGGAGTTCCCAAATGGACCCAGGGTCACCATGTATCCTGCCCACCCATGATCAGATACTCTGTTTTGATTCCATGTTTATGCAGAAATTAATATTTTAGCCACCCATCACCTGCTCTTCTGTTGTATCAGAGAGGTGACACCATGAATGGAGCACCAGAGCAACAGTGGATGGGTCTGTGCCCATCTTACTCATTAACAGCCCCTACACCAGGTGTGCAGAGCCTGGTCTGCCACGGCTGGGCTCCAGCCATTCCATGTGCAGCCCCACTTCATGTATCTGCAGAGTCCATTCCTCAGCACCACTGACCTTGGTCTTTTGGTATTATGTAATTCCCTATGTTCACAGTAGTTGTAGCGATGCTGCAAGAACATGGAACGGGAGAGCTGTGGCTTGTTGTCATGGCATATTGTCTCTTTTACACAGGTTGGATTCCTGTTAATTAAATATGAATCAAGTCACTGAGTCACGTGTCAGGTCCTCATGTCTCGTTCATTTTATATCTTCACTTGAAGAAGACTCTTCTGTTCTGTCTTTATGTTCAGTGCTTCCCAAAGGCAGCCTGGGTAAACTAAACAAAATAGCATATATTTATGTCTACGGCAAGAAGAAAGGCTTTGTTTCAAACTCATTACAATACTTCTTAACAACAGCTTGCAAAATTTAAGCCTGTCTACAAATACAATGCCAGGAAGAAACAACTGCACTGAGTTTATAAATAAAATTAATCATCGATTCTCCAAAACATAGGTTAAGTGTGATGTTAGTGATATAGCCTATTAAAAAATAAACTATGGAGCCATAAAGTCAGACTGTAGCCAACTCTGACAGCTTTATATATTCTTATAAATCTACAGTGACTTGTAGCTTTCTTTGCTTCAAAGAGGAAGGCAAACAAATATAAGTGAAAGGCACTGCTATGATTTGAAACTACGTAGCAAAAAGTTGAATCTGTGCAGCCATGTCATTTTATTTACCCACAGTACTGATGTTCAGTTCTGCAAGGACTCTCCAAATCTTCAGGTCTGTAGCACAGACAGTAAATCTAGAAGAACCACGTTTTAGTAACACTAATCAGGACAGCTGCTGAAAAAGACCAAAGACCCAAAAAACCAAATAGGATAATGGTAAAAACCTCTGCCCACAAACCTAACTTGTGGTGTCTGCTACTTTACCACGGCATTTAAACTTGCCAGATGTTGTCTGCATCAGTCTGCAAATTTTCTACTATTCCTTCCTTTAAGAGTAGTTGAGGATGCATGGTATATAACAACCATTCTGGATCTTTAAAAATAAAAGACTAGGCCAGGCTAAGCTAGGCTAAAAATCAGGTTGAATAACATAAGTGATGGAAAAAACATCAATCGTTACTTGTCTCTCAGAAACTAAAGGACATGCAGCAGTCTGGGAGAAAGGATCAGCCAGGCTAGGAGATGTTCTTTGGCTTAGAGAGCATGTTGCATGCCATGCCAGCATCTGTGCTTCATTTTAGAGTGCATGTTAGCTGAAATATCTTGTCATAATTTGGCTGGGGCTTAATCCATCCCCTGGAAAGGAGAGCAAGCAGTGCTCCATGGCAGGAGCAGCCAAGCTCATCCAACTGCAGCACAGCCATGTATAACCCTCCTCTGATTTGGGGATCTTCACTTATACCTCTGTTGCTCTTGCAGGGACAGCTGAGCCCATGCAGCACTAGAGCAAAAATACTGAACCCTGTGCAGAGCTGTACAGCATGTACATCCCCTGGACACTGCCTGGGAAATAAAGCATGAATATAGCCAGGAAAAAGCCCTAATCCTTATCAACTGTTGTCCTCCAACCAATGCACATCATGGAAATACATTTTCCAGCTTGACCTAGTATCTTGTGAGTCAACAGCAGTGTACTGGAAGGAGTACAAGTACAGCTCCAGTATCCAGGACAGCCAGATTGTATCCTCTGATTTCACCATGTCATGCTAGGTAAGTGACTTACGGACTGTATCTGATGTCTCTTACCTCTTTGTAAGGAAAACATCATACACAGACCAGTGCTGGGACACTGGGAAGATGACAGATGTGAGGTAGTGTGTATTTCTCCAACGTATAAAAAGGTCAAATGGCTTCAGTGATGTCCATATTTTACTGTATGTACATTTTCATTTTAGTGTGTAGTCTTATTTCTATTTCAATTGTTTTATTTTCTTTAGCCCCCACAGATCCTGGTGGGTCAAACAGATTTCTTGATGTTTTAAAGACAGTTCAACTTCTCCTTCTCCTGCTGAATTCCCATGTCCCTTCAGAGGGTACAACAACGGCCCTGCTCTGGCTTTCCAAGTAGTGTGTAGGGTGCAATAAGAGATAGGGAAAATGGTTATCCTTGGTCACCACACAACAAAAATATATGGAGATGACACTTCCTGTTCTCCCACTCCTCTAAGTTTAGAGCTAGTGGGTCTGCAGGGAAGGAGGAACCTCATCTCTTGTTGAATTTGGTAACATGCCTGGAGAAGAAAGCTTCCTACAAGCAAAGGCCCTAGCTCCACTTCTGCTCCTGATCATGGCTATGTTGGCCACTGTCAAGGTATGTGACAAATAATTACAGTCCAGCAGCCTTTCATATTTCATGACATTTGAACAGGAATTGAATCCTAGAGCTACTGTGCCAGCTGAATGGTAAAGATGATGTGAAAGATTTACTTTTGTCTGAAGGGAATGATCTGAGTGGGAGGGAGGGAGGAAGAAATAGTTTTACAGAAAAATCTGCTTCAAATCCAGTGTTATGAGACCAGTTCTAATGCCACTTTTCTCTCTCCCTTATTAAATGGAATTCTCAGCTCTTCAGAAATCTCTTTTTCTTCCTCCTTTTTTTAGGCCTGATAGGCTACCCAGTAATTGAGATGGCTGAGCAAGGATTGGGGGAGTTTATTTTGATTTTCTCAGTGTCTGTTTTTTTAAAAACTGTGAGGATAAATGAAAGGAAGTCTTGACAAGATGAGTATTCGATTAAACAACTGTTAAAAAAAATGTGTGAACGCTCTTCTGTGACATTAGTTCTAAAATGTGATATCTAGTAAGTCAGCTACTTCTAAAGCTGTAAATGAGTCTTAGTGACGCATCTCAGCAAGAACTAGTGCTTGGCGGGTTCTCCTGAAGAATGTAAAATTTTTTAATAGGGATTCATCCATTAAAGAAATGTGAACCTTTAAAGACCTGTCAGGCACTGACAGAGACTGCCATGAACTCCATGAACAAAAAAGGTTATCTCTTGTATCAGCTGATCTTCACATGTCCAAGGAGATTCCACCCGTGGTGGGTTGACCCCAGCTGGATGCCAGGTGCCCACCAAAGGTGCTCTATTGCTCTCTTCCACAGCAGGAGAGAGAAAATATTACAAAATGTTCATGAGTTGAGATAAGAACAGGGAAAGATCACTCATTGATTACTGTCATAGGCAAAACAGACAACGACTTGTGGATATTAATTGAATTTATTATTAATCAGTATCAGAGCAGGATAATGAGGAGAAAAAAATTCTTTAAAACCTTCCCCCCTCCCCTCCCTCCTTCCTGGGCTTTGCCTCCTCAAGAAGGGGAACAGAAGTCATGACAGGTTCATCACACATTGTTTCTGCTGCCACTCAGGGAGAGGAGTCCTTCCCCTGCTCCAGAGTGGGGTCTCTCCCACAGGAGACAGTTCTTCATGAACTTCTTCAGTGTAAATTCATTCCACAGACAACAGTCCTCCATGAGCTGTTCCAATGTGTGTCCTTTTCCACAGGATGCAGTCCATAAAGAACAGGCTGCTACAGTGTGGGTCCTACACAGGGTCACAAGTCCTACCAGGAAATTTACTCCAGCATGGATTCCTCTCTCCAAAGGTTTGCAAATCACAGCCAGGAACCTGCTCCAGCGTGGGCCTCCCACAGGGTCACAGCCTTCTTTTGGGCATCCAGCTGCTCTGGTGTGGGCTGCAGGTGAATGTCTGATCCCCAGTGACCCCCACGGGCTGCAGGGGCACACCTGTGTCACCATGGTCTGCACCACGGGCTGCAGAAGAATCTCAGCTCTGGTGCCTGGAGCACCTCCTCCCCCTCCTTCTGCACTGACCTTGGTGTCTGCAGAGCTGTTTCTCTCGCATGTTCTCGCTTCTTTCTTCCCTGAGCACAATTACATCTGCACAGTAACTTTTCCTTATTCTTAAATATGTTACTGCAGAGACGTTACCACCATCTCTGATTGACTCAGCTCAGGCCAGTGACACATCCATCCTGGAACCATCTGGCATTGGCTCTGCCAGATACTGGGGAACCTTCTGGAAGCTTCTCACAGAAGCTACTCCTGTAACTCCCCTCTACCAAAACCTGCCATGTAAACTCCATACACCACCACAAGCAGAATATAAGGAAAAGGTTTAGAAATCCTTCTCTCTCTTGGTTTTATTGTCAGTATATTTGTGTGGGCACTGAAGCCTGGGTCTTTCAAGGAGGTTGGGATGACAATACCTGTCTCACTCTGGATCATGTCATTCCTGTCCCAATTTAGGATAATATAAAGAAGCTCACAGGTTATAAATTGCCAAGAAGAACATGCTCAGGCTGTGAGCCAAAAAGACATTTTTTAGGGTTTTCTTTCCCTATTGAAAGATAAACTGGGAGCAGAACTGGAATGTGGAAGAGCCATTCTAGCTTTTCTGGAATATCTGGGTTTATCCAATTGCCTGATGCCTATTCTGCCTGTGTAATTTCTAACCTTTCTAGTTTAAATCCTGCTTAACATTTGATTTTTTAAAATGCGATATTCCATCAATATGGCTGTATATTTTTTGTTGCCCACATGTTGTGAGTACAGGTTCTTCTGCTTGCAAGAGAACTTAATTCTACTGGTATCCATACTTGTCAAGTGGGGAAAACATAACATCTTTTATGCCAGGTGATATTTTGCATTCCCATCTCCCCACCTGCTCCACATGCCTACAGTCACTGTCCCCCACACCTCTACTAATCACACTCTTCTCCAGGCAAGCTCTCACCCTTCCCAGGTGCTGCTTTTATACATCCCTCTTTCAAAGCATTCTCAAGCAGAAAGGGGAGAGCCTCCCAGTGTGTTGTAGCATAGCAGGAATTCATTTTCTGTTTTCAAAAGCATCTAGTCAAGAAAAATAATTTCAGCTATTTTCACTCATAATCAGAAACTGATAATTTTTAGGAGGAAAGTGCATAAATCAAGTGGAAGTTGCTAAAAATGTTTTATTTTTATCAGCATGGAGTAAGAAAATTTGTGTTCTGATATTGACAGAACATGGCTTTCCTAGGTTAAAATACACTTTTACCTCTGCTACCAGTTTAGAAATGCTTTCAGAATACACAAAGGATTTTTAAAAATAAAAGCATGGTGCCTGAGAGAGTACTGCTAGTTTAAATAACACATGAAAGTATTTATGAGCTTTTTTTATGAGGTGGTCAGAGCAAAGACCATCCAGCATGTAACATAAGACTGGCTAAAGAAGAAAGATTTTTCAAAACCACATCGGAGAATTAAGCATGAACAGAATTTTATTTCAGTCTCTACTGCTTATTTAAATTAATGAGGTTTTCAGGTGGAGTCTAAATGATAATACAGATCAAGGTAAGAGAGCTGGACACTAGTTTATTATTCAAAAAATGCTACTGACTAATGTTGATGTAATCCTAAATATAGAATAAGTTTAGTGAAAGTAAATTTTTAGAGTTTCAAACATTTTCAGGTGCACTAGAATTGCATTAACTCATTCATTAGAAATGGAGATTAATATTTCTAAGTTATCCCAGGTACCTCCAGAGCAGTATCTATCCAGTGTGTCCAACCACAGAAAAGTGCAGAATAAAGATCATGGTCTCTTACTTGGTTGGGCAGTACCAGCTCAGTAGTTCCTGCTGCATTTTCATAGAGTTAATGAGGTTTTTCCTACTGCAGGAAGAAGTTCCAGTCCATCCTCATGTCAGGGGATCAGTTTCAGGTCTAATTCCTAAGACTGCCAAATCCTGGCCCATTTCCTGGAGCCCCTAGGGGGATTTCAGGTACTACAACTCAAACTGGTCTCTCACGCTCTTTCCTTCTGCTTTGTACACACTCATTGACGCGCTGGTTCCAAGTTTTCTCTTTCTGTCCCTAATTTTCCTATCTCCACATGGGCCTCAGAGCTAGAAGATTGATTTCAGACACTTGTAATCCCAGGTGTTTTCTGTTTACCAGACCAGGGTACCTACAGACCAAATGCACCAGTCTCAGTAAGATGAGCTTCATTCTTCTTGGATTGTACCTCACAAATGAGAAAGAATCTGCTGACTTCATATTATTCACTAATTCTAAGTTAGACTTCATGGCAACCGTGCAAATACTTAAAGGATTTGCAGAAGAACAGAATGATGAAGGAAATTTGTGAATACACATTCTCTTGTTTCTGCCTTATCTATGCATGTACGTATTTTGCTAATTAAGACAGTCATTTGAAATCACTTTTGCAATTACTGTGCTATTAAGTAGGGCAGAACTGAACAAAATGGATTACAATGGGACTACCTTTAACTGCTAAAAGTAAAACATGGAGGTAAACCCTCAATTTTTCCAGAACAAACTTTATCAGAAAGAAAACACAAGCTTTTAGCATGCTATTTCTGTGACTTCTTTGTGAATAAGACTGGTGAACTGATCTGCTTGCAAAATCAGTTAAAAATATTTTTGACCATATTTTGCTTTGGGTCTTCTGGGGTTTTTTGTTGTTCTTTTTGTAACTGAGGAAATTACTCTTAAGTTGGTATCACCGCTTGTCCATTTTGTAACATCAAACCACAGCCTCCTACAGGAAATGTAAATAAATCCCGGTGGCATGGAACTTCAATAACCTTAAACCATTTTACACCTAAATGAGAGCATCTGTGGAAGGGATTAGCATGCTGTAATTTATGTGTTGTACTTCCCACCTTGAGCTGGTTTGCCTTAACTTTCCTGTGTGTCCCTAGGCGGATAAGCAATGATGTAAAGAGCCCGGGCTGCACTGGTTCAGTCACTTCATGGAACAATTCCACAGATCTGAGTGTTTGAAAGTGATGCTGCGCAGAGACTCCTTGATTTTGGTGCAGGAGCTTCAACAAATAGACTCAGATCATTCACAGCAATGCTGCAGCTGAGTAGGTTTTTTGGTGATTTATCATTAGTGATGAGGACAGTGTGTCTGTCTTGGTAACTGTTGTCACTGAAGAGCATGCTGCTGGCTATGGCAATGGAGATTAAAAGCATCTTAAAATGAAACAGCTGCAGTTGTTTAGTTGTTATTCATCAACATTTCATTGTTCAATCTGTTTTATTGATTTTCATAGTGCATAAAATACACAAAATGTGCAGAATATTTGATACATAAAAATGAAAAAGCGATAGAGACAGAAAATCATGCAGTGTGAGGAATGGCTACAGTGAAACAGGCAGACTGAAATGAGATGGGCATGAATTCACTGAAGGAAGTGGACCAAGCTGCCGCCCTTCCTCCAAAAAAGATGGGAAAGAATTATGAAATTCCTCTGTAGAAGTGTGTAAGAGAAATGATAACAGCCTCTCAAAACAGAACACTAAGCCTGTGCCTCTACTCAAAGGTAAGATCCTGCTCAAAAATGTTAATATGTTTGACCAAAACCAAAGATGTCTTCCACTGCTTAATATTACCTGTGTTTAGGAACACAGGGCTTGCAGACAGAGAGAACTGCAACATCAATTTCTCCTCTTAAAGAGAATAACCTTCAAGCCTCCAATTTTTTTGGCATAGCTAATCAAGCTGAAAAGAGTAATACAATCTGCATGAACAGTACAAACTGTGCCTGGTGGTCAGGGAGCTAAACTGGCATTATCCAAATCCCAGGAAGGCCAATGGGATGGCTCTGATTTCACCCAAAGTGTGCCTTGGGCCAAGTCCAGCAGTTGCCCATGTATCATCTAAGCCTATATTGCTTCCCCCACAGGGTACCCATTGTCTTCACTTTAAGTGGTTACAAAACACTTTGCAGCACTCCGATAACAAAGATGTTACCCTGTCACTGTGCCGCTAAAGACAGAGAAGATGCGTTACATCAGTGAAGCAGTTCCTCCTGCCTAGGACCACTCCTGCTTCACAAAGCAGGGGCTGTCTCCAGTGCTGCCTTTGCTCCTGACAGCGGTCAGTGCCCTGAACATGTGCAGTCAACATGTGCCCTAACAGGGATGGGAGCATCTAAGGCAAATCTCGTGAAGTTCCATAATGTGGTTCCCAGGCCATTTTGCCTTCCCTTGGACTGCATGCACAACAAAGCCGTAATGGGATTCTCAGTATGCCTGGGCTCACTGCCATGTGAACAGCAGTTGCATCCTGGCAGAGGAATAGTCTAGCCCCGGGCATTCCTTTCCTGTAGTCTGGGAGTATTTCAGGTCTGGCACCTCCCTGCAATTGGTCCAGGGATGGGGTTTGACTAGGCAACCCATGCTGAACACTTGATTTTCTTCTTAAAGCACCTGGCTTTTTCTGTAGCCATGCTGCGAGTTTGCAATATAGACTGTCAGCTTTGCTCTATGAGAGCCAAACACTGACCTTCTTCTATTTCGTTCTCCTAAAGCCTCTTTTCCTGTGATATTCATTTGCATTGCTTAGTAGTCCAAGCATATTTAGAGTACTATCTGTCTCTCTCTAGAATACAAGCACTTATCTGGCACTATAAATGTAAAAATTATAATAACAGAGCTGTCTCCAAGTGTTCATTTGAGCACACCTGGTAAACCCAAAGGAAAGGCTGAATGCAGTGACATATTTCATTAAAAGACAACTGATGTTTTATTTAACTCAATAATTAAAAGTTTTACAAAAATCACCTCAGGGTGGTTTTTTAATAGGTTGGTTTCAACTTAATGCCCAAGCCTACAGCTATGATAATTGTCCAAGAGAATAATTTTAATATAAGTAATAAAGGTTCTTACAGATTCAGATATGTTTCCCTCAAGACAATGAGAAGTGTTTCTATAGAGATTATGATGACTGTATCAATTAGTCCATCATTCTTCAGTGCACAAACTATAGAAGACTCCCAAATTATTTGAGTAGATAGTTTATTGTAGGAGGTCAGCAATGGTATGGAGCTTTTAAACAATGGTATTCAGCTGGTTTAGCTCCCATTCAGAGAATATGCTTGCCTGTTGGAAGGACAGTATATTGCTTAAAGTAGAACATGTAAAGAAAAGAGATTCTGACTGCTCAGTTGCCAGAATAGTCTTCTTTTTGGTTTTTTAATTGCTTGTTTTTTATGAACTTAAGACTTTTGGAGGGACACAAGAAAAGAATTTAGCAGGGAAATATCTTGGGAGCGGTTAATTAGTGAGAACATGATATGAAAGGGGGATTAAACTTCCCCTTTGTCTTGATGAAATGGATTCTAGCTCCTGCATAGTCTATTCCCAGTTTGATGCAGAAGCTTGACAGGTCTTCTCATGTACTAAGAGCTATAAAATACATTCTCATGCTGCCACTCTAATTTCTGGTATCAACTCTGCTCTTTTTATGTCCTCCCAGTCTTGGCATTTTTTCCCTTCCATGCTGCTGTCTTCTAGATGAAATAGTTTCCTAAGCCTTTTGTGACAAATCACTTCTGTCTCCCTAATGGAAGAGCTAGTTGTTATGTTTGGGCTCATTTCTCTTATGCATGACACATTTACCTCACAAACCTTGTGGTGGCAGAAGATGTTACTCCCCCTGACAAGATGTCTGCTATGCCAACACAGTTTCAGTAGTAAGCATGGTGAGCTTTTCCTAATCCACTTCAGTGCAGGGTTAGTGGATTAACTCAAACTATGTTGATGAGTTTTGAAGTTTATCTGGCCTCATTTACCTTGGGTGGCCTGCATAGCATGGAGCTGAAGGCTCAGAGTAGGTCCAGTGAGCTGGCAATGGAGAAATAAGGAGAGTTAGTTCTTCAAGTACTCTAGTTTGATCTGGCAGAATGCATCATTTCATGCCACAGGCTTTCTTTAAAAGCAAACCCTGATCCCTTAGTATTTTGTGCCTTGCCTTGCGTTGCTGTGACCCCTGCCTATCTCTCTGCCGGCCAGCAACAGCAGGAGTCTGGGGACAACATTCCCTGTGGGTCCGTAGAAGGAAGGGGGCTGCAGCAGCTTACCGGGGCTTTCCAGAGTGTCTCTGGGCTATGCCTTCGCAGACAGCAGCAAGCTGTAAGAGAAACACTGTATCGCTCTTGATGGTGAAAGTCAGGAGGAGTTTATTTTCAGGTCCAGCGCCGGCAAGGGGACGAAGGGGGGAAGGGAGAGGGAAGGGGAAAGAGGGAAGGAGAAGGGAAGGAATCCAAAAGCAGAAGGAGAGCCTCGTGCTTCTCAGCACTCCCTTATCACAGTTTCGAAGGGCCACGGGCCCAAGGCTTGAGCCAATGAAAGCTCATAGGGGAGGGATCATAGGCTGGGTTACACCTTAGGAATACACCATACATTTTTGGAAAGGGGGAAACAGAACAAACCATTCAAAGGAAAATACACAACCTCACA